>BHFT01052347.1:0-26564 GCA_004320025.1 Laticauda laticaudata
CCTCTTGGAATTCAATTAGTGAGATTTCTTTTTCTGCCTCTTCCTCTTTCCCTCCAAAAAATTCTGTGTAAAATGATGTGTGTTTTAAAAATGAGAAAATTGCATGCTATTGCTATTTGGTTTTTATTTCACAAGATGAATTAATTCTACATAGGTATTTTCTATTAAATTTTTTGTTCAGAGGAGCTATGTTTAATTCATTTAACATATTCAAGGGTTTTTTTCTTCACTATGTATTCACTTTTTAAAGTCATCTTTCATATTTCACTATTTTAACAAATAAAATTAAAATAAAACTAAAAAGTAAATTAAAGCTGAAAACAAAAATGTAATTTCTGGACCTCCTCAAAATGGCAATAAAGAAGGATAAACAACTAAGCATTACGCAGAGGCTGAGTTTCAAAGCATGACTCTTAATTAACATTAATGATATTGATCATCACACAAACAGAAAAATTAGTGAAACCTATGGTTGCTTTAGAAAATGAAAATAAGAGAAGTAGTCAATTCCTCCAAGAAATTAGGTCAAATTTTCTCCAATGATATAGCATTGCATTTGACTTTAAACTTTAAATTCATTTCATAATCTCTGTGCCTGTTCCTCTAATCTACAGATATCTCAGAAATACTTTATGTTTTGCTACAGTGTTGTCAACTGTTATTATCCATTAAGCCCACAGGGATCTTCAAATGCAACCTTAAATGTATTGTTCAAATAAAAGATAAAAAATATATTTTCTTTCACATTTCTGTAAAAAAGCAAGCAGTATATTCTTGATTGTGGACATTTTATCCAACAAAACTAGGCCAAATTTTACAGGAATTGAGGTTTCCCCTCATAGAAGGATCGGAAATTTCCATCGGGTCTTCCCATTAAGACATTAAGTTTCAGTGAGAGCCCCTTCCCTAAACTTTATCCCCAGCAAAATATAAAAAAGGAAGGGAGGGAGGGAGGGAGGGAGGGAGGAAGGAAGGAAGGAAGGAAGGAAGGAAGGAAAGAAAGAAAGAAAGAAAGAAAGAAAGAAAGAAAGAAAGAAAGAAAGAAAGAAAGAAAGAAAGAAAGAAAGATAGATAGATAGATAGATGGCAGTTGGGAGTCACAACCTCAAAAAAATTTGGAAGGCTCTTAAGAACAAATAGGAAGAGAAATCCTGTAGAACCAGGAATTTTCATTGCCTTCTGAAAAAACGACTGAGTGCAAAGAAAAGCAATACAGTCAACTAGTAATTTAAAATGAGAACATCTTCCTGGATTACAGTATCAGATCACCATTTCCTAATGAATTCATTAGGAACACAGTAGAGGGAAAGTTGCAAATTTAAATCTCTCCACTCAGAAGTCTTTTCTTCAATCACATTTCAACCAATGTGCCTGCAGACTATAAGATTATTATATATGGATATAAGATTCATATATGAACGTTTTTTATGAAGTTCACAAGAGTTACATTAACCCAATCCCAAGTAGTGTGTGATAGCAACGTATATAGCCATAATATAAATATGTAGGAAAAGCTACTGAAACATATGATTGCAATAAAAACTTACAATTAATTACAAAGGTATTTATATTTATACCACCCCAGGCATCCGGATCTCAAGGCAGATATCAAAATCTGCTGATGGAGGCTGACTAGGTGGGATTAGTTTTCAAATGCATTTATATCAGTGTTTCTCAAACTTAACACCTTTAAGACATATGGACTATCTCCCAGAATGCCCCAATCAAGCATGACTTGCAGGGAATTCTGGAAGTTGAACATCACAAATCCAAGTTTGAGAAGTACTAGTTTATGTCATCACCCCAGTGATTTCAGATTGTAAGTATTCTCTGCAGTGGTGAGATTCAAAAAAAATTACTATCAATTTTGTGGGTGTGGCTTGGTGGGCGTGGCAGGGGATACTATAAAATCTCCAGTCAGAGGTGGTATACGCGGTTCTCCTAAATACTCAAAATTTCCAATACCGGTTTTCCAGAACTGGTCAGAATCTACTGAATGCCACCTCTGATTCTCTGTCATTTTATTAATGTAGACAGAATTCTTTACTACCAGTTTTAAAGCCAAGGTTTGAAATACTTAGATAGCCATTAGCATAGCTTATCCTTTTAGACAGTCCAGATGAGTTATGGTTGTTATGGCCTGGTGGTGTTGCCAAGATAATTCTTTTCACAAATTTGGGGGTGTGGGTAGAAAGTCATATTCCTGATATTAAGGACTGGATTCAAGAGATGTGCATCTTAGCTGATTTCAAAAAGGCAATTTTATCTACTAGGCCAAAAATGCTTCAATATGTTTTTCGCTGGCATAGATTTTATATCTTGTAACACTATAGTGTATAATCACTTTTTTCCTCTAAGGTAGATTCAGAAATCTGACATTTGATTAAAATGGAACATAGTTTTCCCTTTTTCTGGTTTTTTTATTTTGCTTTTTTGTTTTAAGACGGCTAGCTGTATTTTTGTAGTTTTTCATTTATTTTATTTTATCACATTTTTTGATCCCACCTTTATTACTTTATAAATGCAAAGCAGAACCTCTCCCACTATATATCAATGGAGACTGTGTGGAAAGTGTTCATAGTTTTAAATTTCTAGGAACTCATATTTCTGACAACCTTACTTGGTCGGTCCACATTATGGCCATTGCAAAGAAGGCCCAATAGCGCCTGCACTTTCTGAGGCTGCTGAAAAAGAGTGGTCTGGGTGGGAAGTTGCTGGTTACTTTTTACCGTTCTACCATTGAGAGCATTTTGGCATACTGTGTAACGGTGTGGTATGCTGGATGCTCTGTAGTAGATAAGATGATGCTCCAGAGAGTTATAAACACAGCACAAAAAATTATCGGTTGCTCTTTCTTCTTTGGAAGAGATTGCGAAGACCAGACTCCTCTCTAGAGCACAAAAAATCTCCACAGCATTCTTACCCTGGTCATTCATATTTCAAATTGTTACCATCAGGGAGACATTATAAGTGTCTTAAAATGAGGACTAATAAGACTGAGAAACAGTTTCTTTTCCAAAGCGATAATTGCCTTGAATCAAACAGTACATTTGTGATTTAGTTCTATGTATAAAGTGGCATTTTTAAATGATCTAACTTATATGTTTTAAATAGGTTTTAGGCTAGGTTTTTTTTATTATTATTACTATAATAATTTTACTTTTTAAATACTGTGTAGTGTGATTGTGATGTTGTGTTTGGGGCACTGTGCTGGAGTAACTTTCAAAGTTCACTGTATTTTGAATGCATTGATGATAAAGCTATTCTATTCTAAATGATAAGCAAATTTGTTTATCTTTATGCATTTAGAAAATCACAAACCAACCACACCAAGATGGCAAGTTACTATACATAAACAGAGATCAAAATCACTCCTTCTAGCACTGGGGATGTTACCTTGTCTAGAAGCAAATAACTAAGCTCAGAGGGCACTGTAACCTGCAAAGTAGCACAATATATTTTTCAAAGGGAAGAAAAGGTTGAAATCTTCTTTCTTGCTGGACAGAAACTTGAGCAAATCAATATTTGCTCTTTGCATCCCAGCCAATATTTTCATAAGGAGCAAAGGTAACAAGTAATTACTTCAATTATACTTTTGGTTGCTAATCTTTTTCTTTGGTTAGTTTGGTTAATTCTACATTATTCAGTACCTTAATGTTTGCTATTGAAAAAATGTTATAAATGGTGCATAAATGCTACATTCTTGTAACATTTTACTTCCCATTATCAAGTGTTGAATAATATTTAAATATTTAAATTACTGGCTTCAAAACAGAGATTAATCATTTTTTAAGAATAGATCGTGTCGTGAAATGGGATGAATTAGGATACAAGATTTGTAACACATATTATCAAATTTAATTTTTACACAGAAATTAATTACATTTTTATGTTAATATATTTCTGAAATTCAGTATTTACTACAGAATACACTGGCTCCATAGATCTCTCATCTTTTCTAGAAAGAGAATAATCTGTATTTTCTGATTGTCATTATATACACTACTATAATGTAGTGGCCAAAATTATCTGAGATGTATCTCAGATCCATTTCATATGCTGCCATCTGATTTTTAACAAACGAATAAAGATGGCCCAACTTAATATATATGTCTCACAAAGAAAAAATGTTTTCATTTTCACTAGAGTAATTCATATTTTTGTGCCTTTTGGACAAAGTAAATGCCATGAAAATACTAGATTTTTTTAAAAGAAAACTTAAAAATCAGCAGCAATTCTGTTGCATATTCTTACAGTTTGTTGTTTCAACAAACGTTTACATCTGATAAATCCAATTAAAAATTATTTATGTGATAAAGAACTACAGAAATCAGTACTGTGTGGAAGTAATATTTTCCTAATCTGTTTTATCCATAATTTGTCTACATTTGTTCTACTTTCTTTCTTAACGTTGTCTTATTGTACAAAGTACACTTTTTATGCTAATTCTCCAGCTTGGAATACTTATAGTAATCAAGACTGAATACATAATTTCCTGCTCTGTAATACACTTTTATCAGCCCACTTTCATATCTTGAAAAGTATGTAAACTTAAGTGCAGTTCTAGGCATCTATGTAACATTATTTCAGAATTCCTCCATGTTTGCTGAAACATTTGGAGTTGCTGGATTTGAATCTTGAGAAATGGCTGCTACTGTGACAATCCTTGGAGATCCAAGAACCTCAGTAACTGAAGGGTCCAATTCACCTGAGGTAACGATAGCAAGGGCTGTTCCTCCACCCTTCTTGTTCTGATGTGTTTTGACATGCTTGGAGAGATGATCACTTCGCATAAATCTTTTAGAACACTCTGGACATTCAAATCTTTTCTCCCCTGTCAAGACATTTTCAAATTAACATCATGGGCATAATTCATCTAAGCATAATATAGTACAGTGCCATGACTTAACAATTTTTCCTGTAAGTATACCTTCAATTTAACAATCTGATGGAAGAAATTGGTATCTGTTAAAATCAAGTGCTGCTGAAAGAGCCAATTAGAGTTTTTGACGGAAGAGAAGATACTGGAGAAAACAGAAAACATGTGGGCTGCTGGGATAAGATTGCTGGCAGTTATGGGGATAAAGGGTTAGTTTTCAGTTTAGATGATGAAGTCTTCCAAATAGTTTTATTAAACTGAAGGATTATTGTATGAAAACATATATTCAAATCAGGGGTGGGATGCTACCGGTTTGGCCCAGTTCTATAGAGCCAGTAGCTCTGAAGAGCAGCAGACATCGAACTGGTTAGCTGCGACAACCTTTTGGTCGTCTGTTTGGCCCGCCCACCCGTCCAGGCTCTTGGCTGTCCTTTATTTCCTGTTTTTTCAACCTCAGCTGCTTTGCGCAGCATAGCTGAGGTTGAAAGCAGGAAAGAAGAGGATTTTCAAATGCCGTGCACCCGTGGCACAGCTGATGTTTTTTTGCAAATGCTGTACATGCACGTGCAAGATGCACTCTCACTGAACCAGTAGTAGCACCGGTTGAATCTCACCCGATTCAAATGATTCTCAATGTAAAATATCTGTATTGATGTTTAAAGTGAAATTAAATAACTGAAGAATTTAAGTAACTAAAATACTTGTATGTGCAGTATAATATTTATACCTCCTTGGGTCCTTTCTTCATCTTCTTTACAGTTATGACCAATTCGAAACATCTTAAGCAGCTCTATATTTATGAATTTCTAAAGTGTTTGTCATATACAACAATAAACATTAAGCAAGCATAAATTAAGAATATTCTATGTATCAACACCAAAAGATAAAATGTTTTCTACATGAATTTAACTGAAATGAAACACCCTGAATATTTCTTTTTTGGAGTAAAAACAATTTAAAATATTTGCCCCACACCTAACACAACAAAAATATTATTCCTGATTGTTGTACAGTTAGGCAATACAGAAATTTTGTGGTATAATCATGAAAGCCCTAATAATTGTGATAGTCAAGTAGATGTATAAAGAAGACAATTCAAGGGGATCCTGGTTCCAGCACATTTAAGCACTTCTAGGTTAATACTTCAAATCTGAGTCAAGTCGATTAATAATCAGTAGCCAGTTCAATGTACAATTTTATGGTATTAGCTATATGCGCTGAATCAAAAATATTTTTGTTGCATTGGTCATGAACAATAGCATCTCTGCAGTGCATATGAGTAGTGCTCAATGACTAATTATAACATAGAAATGAGATTATTCATAGCAATAGCACTTAAGACTTATATACTGTTTCATAGCACTTTCTAAGTGGTTTACAAATGTCAGCATATTGCCCCCAACAATCTGGGTCCTCGTTTTACTGACCTTGGAAGGATGGAAGGCTGATTCATCTTTGAGCTGGTTACGGTCAAGTCTGCATTCAATACTACATTCTAAGAACTGTGCCACCACAGTTCCTAGTGTCAAAAAATATACTCTTTGCCATCAGAGCAACTTGGGCTTCCAGTAAAATGTTTATTCTACGAGCATCTCCTACTCCATTCTTATATGTCTGGAAGGTTCAATATCCAGAACAGGAAATTATCTATATTCTATATCTAGAACTGCCAGGCACAGAAATTCTTTGTTACCAGCATTTATTTATGCTAATTAGATTTTATATTGAGCTTTTACTGCCCTGATTCAGATAAATCTTACAAACTAAGCTGTATTTCAGGAGGATGCTGATGACATTATTCTTTCAATTGCTTAAGAAATAATCTGAGGGTCATCAGAAATAAGATAGGGATTTCCAATGCAATACAACTACCAAAAGCCAAAAAAATTTACTCTGCGACCAACCATCAAATAGGAGTGCAACCATCTTTTTCCTCTTTCACAAGGATGATCAGTCAACAGCACTAAAAGCAATTACAATTATTGTTAAATGTTATCAAGAAATCAAACAATTATATTTTTATTCCTTAGGATAGAATACTCCTCATAGACAATTCAATCCTGAAATAAGATCTTGAGTCTAACTGAAGTTTGTTCTAAAATACTGGTTTTCTACAATATTATTTCAGTTAGTTCATTACTATGTTTTGATTATCTTCTAAAACAGAAATGTAATGACTAAGCAATCATGATTCAGTGTGATCTTTTTAATTGTTAAGGTGTGTATATTTTCAGTTAGCTTCCAATTTACATCATGTACATCTAGTTAAAGAGTACTCTTCATACAATTTCCCCCTGTATCTTAAGAATTGAATTGAAATTATGTATTGTAAAAATCAACATGGAAAGGAACATCAAGCTTAAAAAGAAAAAATCTGAATAGTTACTACCCACAGCAAGTTACACTGTACTATTATCAGCTAATTATAAATTTTTCAAATACAAACTGAAAACAAATTCACCAAGTAACATAAAGGGATTGATCCCCAAAATCCTCACTTTACTTCAGGGATAGAGAACTGAGAAATTGATTATTCAGTAAATGCAAAAATAAATAGTTACACATATTGCGATACTGCTCAAAAGTGTATCCCAATTATTTTTAAATAATAATTGAGCTGTCATTTCCAATAATCTAAAAAAAATAAGCTCAATAAGAACTCTGAAGTATTAATCAGCAAGTTCTGACTGAAGGAAACATATTCAAATGTAATATAAGTTTAAATGTCAGAATATTAAAATGTGTAAAAAAAAATATTTTTTTATTTAAACTGTTCACTCACCTGTATGGGTTCGTCTATGTCTCTGCAATTCATCACTTCTTGTAAATCTTTTCCCACAGAAGATCCAATTGCACACAAATGGCCTTTCCCCTGTATGCCAGCGAAGATGTGCCCGAAGATGAGATGTTTTCCCATATACTTTACCACAGCCTTCAATATGGCAGATATGTTGTTTCTTTTTTCCTGGTTCATTGGTGCTTCTATCAAATACAAATCACTATTAATTAAAGTCAGAACAATTTCAAATAAGGGCTATGTTAATAAGCATGTCATTAAAGATATAACAGAAATATGTAAGCAGAATAAACGTTTTGATCCCAAGACATTTGATATTTAATAGTAATTATGGCAAATACCTTCCATCCCCTTCTCTACAATTAGGACATGAACAAGCAACTCTTCTTAATCTTTTGCCAGGTTGCATGTCTTGATCAGATGCTTGCTGAGCTTGTTGCAGCTGCACTTGAGTTATTTGATCAGGACTAACTGCACCCATTGCTGCATTAGCTATACCTCCAACTGCTACAGTTACAGGAGCTATTGTTGCTTGCTGCACTTTCATTCCTCCATCCTGTCCTTGTTGTTGACCTGGAAAGTAAATTTTTTAAAAATTTCTTATTTAATACAGTGAGAGCATAACATATTGTTGTATCTTGTTTACTACACAAAAATCAGTTCTACAAGTATATAAAAACAACATTACTTCTTGTATGCATATCTCAATTGTATTAAACCCCAATTTTTTAAATTAAATATGTTATTAATACTTAAACATACTTTCTGATAACTATAAATATACAGTAACTATGGAGCGACGGAACTGCTGAATTTCTCATCTGAGGTTGCTATCATGGCTGCAGGAATTTCCACACTACATTGTAAAATCACTGCAAAAATGTCTGTGGAGATTCTCAACCACCCAGGTCATAGTTGTCTCAAAGGTCCTTTTTTTCCTAAAAGGCAAGTAGACTGTTTTTTTCTTAGGAAGAAGAAAGCATTTTGCTTATCATCCTCTTCCCAACATATCAAACAATTAAGCTTCTTGAATGAGAAGCTAAGACACTGAAATCAATGCTCAGTTTCAAAGGTATGCATAAAACTCAAAAGGACTTGCAGAAGCAATAAAATACCAAGAGACAATAGAAGAAAAGCACTTTAAACAGAAAAAAGTGACATATGAAAATGATGAAAAAGTTACAGTATTCATCCTTTTCTTTAAAGCATATTTACAAAAAAAAATCTGCATCAGGATGAACTGATCAGAACACACTGACTTCATGAAGTCAATAATCAGGGGTAAGGGAAGTGACTAGCTTCATTTGGCCAAAGATCTTACACATTCATACTGTAAGTGGAACACTAAGAAATACATATAGTTATTTCAGCATAAAATAAAAAGGGAAAAATCAAGGATGACATGAGATGAGGAGAAAAGATTAGCTTCACTGGAAGAAAGGAAAAAAATGGAAGTAAGGATGAGGAATGGATAGTAGTTAGACAAGAAAATAAAAACAAATCTAGTTTAGCTGTTTGGGTTTTTAAAGTCTTTTCCCTAATCACTACCAATCTTCCAGGATATGTTCATGTTCCATTAATTACATTTGATTGCCTTTTTTATTTTCAGTTTTAATAATCCCATCCTAATTCATTATTTAGGAGAGGTACCTCATCCTCATATTAGAAAATAAAATGTAAGTATTTCTTCAGAGATGAAGGATCTGATCTATTTTATTTTGGGGACATTATTATATACAAGCCTAATCACATAAAAGAAATGTTATAAAAATAAATTAAAAAATTAGATTGGAATGAATTAGTGAAATAATTAGAATAACAGTTCTCAAAAGTCTTATTCGTAATTATTCCAAGGATGAAAGGAAATAAATATAATGCCCTAAATACGGAGTAAACATAATGGATCACCAGGCAGATCCAATGCTCAACGGTGAGCTTTAAACAGGCTATTTAAGCAGGTTTTGGATCTTACTGCCTTTTTTTCCTTAGTCAAAAGCCAGTGAATCCTTCTTTCCTTTGTTCTTTTAAAAAAATACAGAGGGGGGCTGAAAATGGGGCCCAGAGGGCCATATGCAGAAGGCTAACAAAATAAACTCAAAACAAAAGGAGAAATGTTTCCTCTTTTGCATTTGAGCATCTAAGAAGAAACATAAAAGGAGAAAGGGGAAAAACAAAGAAAAAGAAGGAAAGATGGGAAAAGAGCAAGGAAGGAAAAATAAGAAGGGAAGGAAGGAGAAAGGAGAATGAAGAGGAAAGGAAAAAAGAAAAGGAAGATTATAATGAGAAGGAGAGAGGGTCTGAGGGAAGTCCCGCCTTAGCACTTGGTCACCACAGGTGCCCCCCCCGACATAAGTGATGTTGAGCTGGCCACACCCACCCTGGCTACCAAGGTCAAACACAACCCTGATGCACCCCTCAATGAGTTTGACGCCTTTGGTTTAGATAATGCATTTCATCCAGAAACTTCTGGAGCTAACACACAAGCATCTTCCCCTGAAAAAGAAGTTTGGAAATAGATTGAAAATTATAAAATATGGCGAAGTCTAGTGATGGCTTCTTAAGAAAAGGGCAGACCATAATCTCCTTAAAATGCTAGGGCACCAACTTTTCCCACAGAGAAGCATTAATCACTGCTAGAATCCATTCCCATGTCACCTTCCTGGAAGCTTTCGTAAGACAAGATGTGCATAAACCTAAAATACAGATGATTGTACTCATTCTTTAGAATCTGTTTACTTCCTCAGAAACAACAGAGTCAAACCATTCCTAGATAACTGGGCAAGAAGTTGCCCTGGGTTCCTCCACCAGACCAGCAATTGGGAATGAATCTCAACAATTTTGTCTTCCAGAAATATCAGCAAATTCCTCAGTATTTCTCCTTAGGTAGGCTTCTGTATCCTCCTTCGCTAGGAGGAGATGGTTCACTTTAAAGAAAGCTGTTGGCCAATTACACGCAAACACAATTAGTGTGAAGAAGTAATTTGTTGCCCGAATTGCCATGTGATAGATTTTAACAGCAGCTATTATCCATGTTTGATTGAGTTTATCCCGTCTTCTGCCAATGGTGCTCTTGACATCTCTTCATCCATTTAATCCCTCCCAATGTCTTTATATACCAAGGGGGGAATGAAGAAAGCTACGGGTTGGGAGAGATTGCATGGGCACTATCCTATTTGGATTCTCAGTCACCTTCCTATTCCAAGTGGAGACAAGGAGTTTTGGTGAACTGTGCAGATCTGCAGTCATAACCCCAGTTCCTTTTGAAATGCACTTGGGTTGATTAACTGCCTGGGCAGATCAATTTAAAAGATCTTGTCTCTCTACAAGATGTATAGGCTTAGAGAAACCCATTGCCACCAGATTATGAGCTGATCATGACAAGGAAACAAAAATATTCCTATCAATTCTAGATTATATAGGGACTGTTCTGAAAAGAACCCCAGATTGGGTGTGTGAGCACTATTCTTACTTGGACCCTGGATGATCTAGAATAGGTTCACAGAATCTTCCACGAAATCCTGGGCTACTTCCAGGGATGGCAGATTGAAGCCCCTCCCCCAAAAAACAACTAAAGCCTGGGTTATTCTAGTGTCAGCCCTGAGGTAGTAGTCCAGGAACCTGGATCGGAAGCTACAATGCAGGGAGGTTGGTATAGTAAAAGCATCCCATCTGATGCCTGAAGGTCAACATAAGAAAAAGTGTCTCATAACTTGACACTTGTGGAGCCATACTCCCAGCAGCTGCCAGAGGATCTTTGATGACAACAGCCATATCTACTCCTCAATTCTTTAGTCCAGTACCATATTCAATAACCTGCTGCAAATATTTCTGAGAGAACATACCTTCCTTCAGGCTCAGCCAGGTTCAGTATTCTATGCAAGAAGCAATAAGGCATGCCTTATTACAGACTGATCAGTTATTTAAAAGTAGCAATCTAAAACTAGACTTCGCACAGATTTGCTGACCAGGTATATGAGGTGAGTGCGAGGGAGCAGAACATGATACCAGTATTATTGTATTTTTCGCACTATAAGATGCACCTGATTATACAATGCACCCAGGTTTAGAGGAGGAAAAAAAAAACACCAGGCAGTGCCTGAGAGGACCACAGATAGGTGTTCTCTCATGTGCCAGCTTTACCTATATACTCCTGCATTGTGGAAAAGAGATGGAAGAGGCGGGCAATGACAAAGACAGAAGAGAAGGGATTCAGCACTGTTGCTGCAGCCCTGTTGATATTCAACAAAGAACCAGCACAGACATTTCCACCACTTTTTTGGGGAAAAAGTATGTCTTATGGAACAGAAAATACAATAAATATTGTTCTTGTTCCCCATGTTTCTCTTTGCTTCCCATATTTCCTGTTACATGGCATCACTATAATACATTGCCCTATCCTGCCTTCCACATCAACTATTACACACACACACACACACACACCAATTTCAATACTCTTATTGTTCTAAAAAGGGAAATCTTCTCCAAGTGGCAAACAGCCTGGGGTAAAATGAGCACAACAGGCACTTTCAAGCCACCATTTCAAAAATCGACCTCAACTTTGAAGATTCAAAAAGTATACATTACTTGTAACCCATATGTGTGACAAAGACCACAAAGAATCTTCCTATAAATATCCAATTCCATGAAAATACACACACATACACACACAGAGTATTCTTGCCATCAGCATATTCAAAGATAAAGAAACTCATATAAATAAAAAACACATAGAAACATTCTGAAGTTTCAGAGTGAGATTTCACAGAATATACTGGGGAAATAAATTGGAGCCTGATATGCACCTGCAGCTACCCCATAGCTACCCTGACCTTTAAGTATAAATATATTAGGGCTTTTGGTGGACAAGATAACCAATTTCTTTTATTTTTTTAATCCCATTTTATGGAATAGAAGCTATCAATATATTAATAACAATCTAGACCGAATAAAAATAAATGTATTGCATGTATTTGTATCTGTAAGTTCTATAATTCAAATCTACTTACACTGATTCATGTAGAGAAACTGTATTTTTTCAACTTTACTGACAAGAGAAAAGACTCATATAATAAAGTGGCTATCCTACTGACTGCACTTAAAACTTTAGTTTCGTTTTTAATGTATTTGTTTTAATGGACAATCAACATTAAAAAATCTTTTAAATCAATGTTAATATAATAAAAGTGTAACATTAACCACATATTTAAGAAATAGATAAAATTGAGTGTGAAATATACATATGTAGTGTATATCTATATATTTAAAAGCAAAAGACCATTCATGCATCATCACAGAATCTCCAGAACCATAAGGCCTACAAATTTGAAATTTGGTATGTTCCTCTTTGCTTCTAAGTGCTTGCTAAGAAAGGATTTTTTGAAAAAAAGTCAGAGAATTAGTATTTCGTATATTGTTATTAATATGCTCTGATGCTGAGTTCTACCCCCCTTCCCCACTTGAAAAGAAATCTGTTCTAAATGCAAAACACAAGCAGAGGAGAGCAGTTTCAGAGCACCAAGCAGCTTGAATACAGAACAGTTGAGTTAAGCCATGCCCAGGCTCCTTGCTGTCTCCTTCTTGATCACACAGTAAATACTGTTTCAGTTTCCAAAAAGCCCTCAACTCTCAGTCCTAGGAAGCACGCAACAGCAAACTGCTTCCAAAATCTTGCCAAGAAAACTGCAGCAACTTTCTCACAAACCAAAAGGAGCCAACACTGACTTGAAAAACAAAAACAAGAAAATCAAGGGAAAAAAATCAACAGATAAGAGCAACACTATTACAAATTAAAACGCATAGGTAAAACTTTGTGCTTTTAATGTTGATTTGATATTGATTGTGCAAAACCTCATAGAGAGTACTAAAGATTAAAATATTTGTGAAATGGTTGACTTAAAAATAAACTACAGATGATAATATTGACCAAGAATATGAATGTGAAGACTAGAAGAAATTAGAATTTAAAACTGGTTTTAAAGTTGTGAAAAAGGTACAGTATTTGGAAGTGATTCTTACTGATGAAAATTCTAAGATACAGAAATAATTATGTTAAAATATGGAAGGAGATAAAGTCATATTTAAAAAGATGAGAAAAATTAGATTTGTCAAAGATGAGAAGAATTTCAGTAATTAAAATGAATGTACTACCTCGACCAAGGGTGTTAAACTCAAGGCCCGGGAGCTGGATCTGGCCCAGGAAGTGCTTACATCTGGTCAGTGGGGCCACCCTGGAAACAGAAAAAGGACCAGCCCATGGTGCCTCTGCTAGCAAAAACAGAGCTTAGAAGGGCGATGGGCAGCTCTCCTGAACTGTATTTACTGGCAAAGGGTTACAGGAGGCCATTGCAGCTGAAACCAGAGCTTGGGCCACCACAGGCATCCCCGTTGCAAGTGATGTTGAGTTGGCCACACCCACCCCACTGCTCAAGGTCAAACGCAACCCTGATGCAGCCCACATTGGAATTGAGTTTGACACCCCTGACCTAGATTTCTATTCCAGACTATATCAATATTGATTAAATATTCCTCTTTTAAACAGCGGCAGAAAGATATATCTAAAATTTATTTGGAAAATAAAAAACCAAGAATTAAATATAAGCTTTTACAGGAAGCTAAAGAGGTGGTGGTCTGGGTTTGCCATATCTTATATTGTATTATGTTTATTCTTTGGTATGGTTAAAAGATTGATAGTATGTAAAACTCAAGGTTAAACAGTAAAGGTTCTGATTTGAGATTTGAATGGCATGCTTACTTGTGGTATGACAAACTAATAGTTAACTCTGGTTTTAAGAATATCTAGGCAATCGATTTGTCATATATGGTGGAAATATAAAAGAAGATTGCTGCAAAGTGCACTTTGGCTATCACCTTATGAAGTGCTACATAGAAAAGAGATGCTATAGAAATGTAAATAGATGATATATCTGGATTTATTGATATTTAAAGAAGAAGGGCTTAAGATAAAAAGAGAAACTACTAAGTGAAGGATTTGTTTGTGATTGGCTTAATTATATTTTGAAATATCCAAACTTGATAAAACTGTTTTGCTTTTGGAGGAGTTAAATCTGAATCTGATTCAATTTGTGTTCTGGAGATGACCTCCTGACTGCAAGTATATAAAATGTCAACTAAGATCCACCTGGAAGACAAATATGTCAAAGATTGCATGGTAAAATGGGACAAAAATGTGTGTATAACATAACACTAAATAAATTGATGTAATACTTCAAATTAGTTTGAAAGAATTTTTTTACAAAACAATTCTAATTATACTTTCATTATGCATGAATAGATTTTAATCAGGAAAATGGAACTAAGAAAGCTATAATATATTCCTTAGAAATAGTACATCCAGCTTTCACTAAACAAGATTGTTCAATATCTAAAAACACGAAATAGTTTCTTCTCTGAGCTATAGCACAAATATAACTCAGTGGATTAAGAAGGCCATGATACAGAATACAACTAACTAAAGCAGTTTGCTGTTGTATACTCCAGCACCAATAATTTAACCATCTCTATGTATCAGCAAAAGAAGTTAAGACTGAGAAAGATATATGTAGGACAGAGAGATATATGCCATCTCTATTGCCTAACATCATGTATAATAGCTAGTTCAACCTTCAGGCTGAAAATAAATTTCAATCTCATGCTCAATATTAAAATAAAAACTGTAATAAAGTATATATAATTTATAAACATTCTTTAATTTCACTAATAAAATTGATTACATAGTTATCCTATTTCACAACTTTTCTTAGCACCAACTGATACAAAGGCCTTCAACTGTACTTGCATAGTTCATTTTTACAAGTAATGAGCTTAATTGTATCATATTGCATTTCTTTCTAAGTTATACCTCTAGTTAAAAATCTCTTTGCTACAATCAAAGATAAAGTATCTTTCTAGTCCACTTTTACTCTATTTTTCCCCTATTCAAAACTTTTTTTACATCTCCAAAATCAGCATTCAGAATTCTAAGCTTTTATTAGACATACAACATTAGTGTGCTTAATTTAACTATATTTCTGTCAATATATCTCAATGTAGTTTAATATAAATGGAATAAGCTTCCCTTAAAATATAATGATGTCACTTTGTTACAGATCAGCCTTTCTCAATCTGGATTTTGTAATGTTGGTCTAATATATGTGAACAGTATTTGGAAAGTCGGAAACATAATATGGAATAACAGCATATATTGCTATTATATAATATTTTAGTAGACTGGGAACATGGTTTAAACCTAAACCTTGTTCACAGGAACAATTCTTTTCCATGAAGCTTCACACTTCAAATATTATATATGGGAAAAGAAACAAAAATTAGATAGACTAAGTTAGCTCTCGAGTCATTCATTTAGTGACTGTCCAAAAGTTACAATAGCACTGAAAAAAGTGACTTATGGCTATTTTTCACACTTATGATCATTGCTGCATCCCCATGGTAATGTGAGCAACTGTGGATGTTTGGCAACTGCCATATATTTATGATGGTTGTAGTGTCCTGGAGTCATGTGATCAACTTTTGTGACCTTCTGACAAGTAAAATCAATGGGGAAACAAAATATTCTTAACAACTACGTTCCTAATTTAAGAACCTCAGTGATTCACTTAACAATCATGGCAAGACAGACATAAAATGGGGTAAAACTCAACAACTGTCTTGTTTAGAAACAAAAAAATTGTGGCTCAATTCTGACCATAAATCAAAGAGTACTTGCATAGAGTAGTTTATGAAATAGGAATCACTATCAATATACTTAAATAGAATAAAAGCTGGAAAACAGAGTGCTCCAACCTATGATTATATTGAACAAAGATGATTAATCCTTTTCAGTTTTCAATAATTTCCAATTTCTTAAAAGAATTCAGAATTTCCTCCAATTGAGTTGAGTCAATTGAGTCAATTATCATTGACTCAATGACACAATTAGTTTTCTTAAAACTATAATGTTGCATTGAAATCTGCCACCATTTCCTTTCAAAAAAAGTCTTCCTGTGGTGACACCCAAAGGGACAATTTCATAGAGAACTTTGTTTTAATATTTATTCCAAATCAACAAAGCAATAAACACCAAAGCACATTAAGAAATGAAGTAATTTGTTTACACACAGAAAATATCGAGACTAGTAAATGATTGGCTATGGGATGAGATTACAATTTCAGACTGCTCCTAAATATCAGATTTAATACCAATTTTAAAAACTTCAAGAAAGCCTTTTCATTGTTGGCTTCTTTTTTAAGTAGATGAGCAGTGAAAAATGTACTCGTATCAATTTAAAACAACACTTTTTTAAAAAAGACTTGTGTTACTGGGTTTACTGGAATTGCCTGAGAAATCCAATTCTTTATTCATATGAACTTGTTTTTTTTTTTAATTGTTTATAACTAATTGGATAGAATGCTTTGACACTATTATTATTGAAGGCTATACGTACTTCTTGTTTAGTTAGTTAATGGAACTGTAGGAAAATGCGGACCTGGTCTTTGTTGAAAGAATTTAAAACCAGCAAATTTATAATAATCAGACAGAGTAGCCAAGCACATATTTAAAGACCTAAGCCTCATAAACTGCATCATCTTAATGTTATTGTTATACTTGTTAATTAAACATTTCTCTATTTTACATCTTTAGGTTTCTCAGGTTGTGAAATCTATACTAAAAGATATACAACCATAATCTTTCTCAAAAAACTTTTCTGTAAATCAGGGCCTGAATTATAAATGCATATAGATATCTAATATTTATCTATTAAATTATAATCTCCAGCTATTTTTTTGAATCCTGCATTATAGAAGATTCATACCTTCTCAATAAATAAAAAATACTCTTCTTTGCTCATCTCTTCTTTGAACAACTTCAAATATAACATTCAAAATTTAAAAAGTAATGGAGCACAACACTAAACATTAAACATCAAAAAGACAAAAACAATATACTATCATTAAAGACCTATAATGCCCAAGCCACACTCTATCTTTTTATTATCATTTATGAACAAAATTTCAAAGTTCTTTTGTATCCACTTTACACATTGTTTTAGACCTATATTATATTTGAGAGCAGATTTTATGACTTGAGATTTTATGACTTGTTGATTGTTGAGAGAATACACAGCTTATTATCCATATTGTTATTCCATAGTTAAATGTATTTTATTGAAGTTCATTAATATAGTTATGCACTTACTTCATATACTAAGAAAACACTGATGCTTTTACTTACCATTGTTATGTACAATTATGACAGATAAAGGCTCTAAAAAGGATTAACCCAAACCGTGCATGAAAAACATTAAGACATTCATTCAATCTGGGTAGCTTACACCCACAAGGACTGGGAGAACAGTAAGGTCATTAATAGGTCCTGAACAATTTAAGAATGAGACTAATATTAATTTCTGGATCTATGCCTGATGACTGGTTGTATTGGTAAGACATCTCACCAATATACTGATTGGAAACACAGTTCTGAAAGATGTTTAGTAATAATTGTGGAATGAGGCAAGGCAGGAACAAAATCATGGTTATAGTCACATTCTTATAAAACAAGAATAGGTACATTTAATACAGACATTAATTTTTTTTTGTTTTGCATTTCAATCCAAAATTATCTCCCTACCAGAAGGAAAAAGAATAAAATAGATGAGGATTCTAGTCATATTATTCCCTTTATATAAATTCAAAACTATTTACTAGATCAAAATCTACTGTAGGTCTAAAAGGTTATCTCATTTATGTAAAAAGTGAAAGAATGTATGCATTGTTAAAATGTAACAGTTCAAATGTAACCTGTGTTTGAAATTATGTAAGTTTTTCTTCCACTATTTTTTCCTCACAGTAATTATAACCATA
Organism: Laticauda laticaudata; assembly: GCA_004320025.1. Taxonomy (NCBI): domain Eukaryota; kingdom Metazoa; phylum Chordata; class Lepidosauria; order Squamata; family Elapidae; genus Laticauda; species Laticauda laticaudata. Next base: position 18,534 of record BHFT01052347.1, read on the forward strand.
TTTGGCGCAGTGGGTTTTTTAAAAATGTATACAATAACTTACATTATTTTTAATCACTGCATATACAAGAGAATACAAGACAGAATAATTCTTATATATGAATTCCTTTAGAATTACATCTGATTCTCTTAAAAAATGTCAACTTAAATCAAATATTTTTCTTACCAAGAGAGAAGATAATGTTTTATATAAATGCCTATCTATTACCTGTACCTACAATAAAGGTAAATAAAATGCATGTCTTCCATACTTTGCAGATCACTTTCTTAATTAACAAATGGTGCCTGACTTTCATACTATTTATAGTATTACTATCACAATTCCAAACGCTAATTTAATTCATCTTTCATTCATAAGCAGGATTGTTTTTCCAGGAAGGACTATTCATTAGAAATAACATATTTTAAAACTGAAAAATAATTTAGAGTCCAATTTTGCAAACTATGCTATATATAAATCTCGACAAAGATTTGTCTGTATGTTTATGCATTTACCAAAATATTTTATGTTGCTATTCTGCAGATTTAGAAAAGTTCTCCAGTTTTCTTGAAGAAGCAAATTAGTAATCAGTTTGTATAAATGAATCCCAGATTCCTGAACAGAATAAAAAAATTATTAAATCATTATGTACAATTTGTATTGAAAAATATAGAACTATATATTTATCTAATGCAGATGCTTTAATTAATAGTTGCAAATTAAGTTATAATTTGTAACAAATAATTAAAATCATGAAAAAACATAGGAATCACTCATATTATAAAAGGCATAAAGATGAAAATCAACCAAGCCAGGATAGAAAAATAAGTGTCCAGTTTAATTACATACCAGAACACTTCCTCCTCAAAATCTCAGTGTAGTTACTATGAATTTATAGATTTTCCATAGCAGCCCTTTCCAAAACTACATTGGATCTCTTGAGTAAAGACTCCTCTAATTCAGCATGAAATTAAAAAAAAAGACTTGGTATATGTTCAGGTAATATTGTTTAGTGGTACTATTTTCTAATCCTTACATCCTATTACATAAAGAGACAAAAATATTTCACACTGTACAGGTAGTCCTTGACTTACAATCACAACTGAACCCAAAATTTCTGTTAAGTGAGACATTTGTTAAGTGAGTTTTGCCCATGTTATGACCTTTCTTGCCATAGTTAAGTGAATCACTGCATTTGATCAGTTAGTAACACAGTTGTTAAATGAATCTGGCTTCCCCATTAACTTGGCTTGTCAGGAGGTCACAAAATGACCTTGCAACAGTCATAAGTATGAGTCAGTTGTCAAGAATCTGAATTTTGATCACATGATCATGGGGATGCTACAAAGGTAATAAGTGTGAAAGTCACTTTTTCATTGTAATTTTGAACAATCATTAAAAGAACTGTTGTGAGTCAAGGACTACCTGCACTGTAATGCCTGCAAAAGAATAAGGACTTACCTGCAACACTTGTAATAGTGACTGGCACCCCTTGTACTTGAACACCTGCAGCACCCAAGTTGGCTACACTTACTGTTTGAAGATTAGGCACTGAAGCAATCTGAGCAGCATTAAGTGTTATTGGTGTACCAGCAACAGCTACTGGTGCTATCTGAGCAATTGTACCACTACTTGAAGATACAGGGGTAATAGTTAATTGCTGGGGTAGCCCAGCATTTTGAACTTGGAGATTTGAAAGACTTTGAAGATTTTGGACTTGAACTGTCTGCCAGCTGATTTGTCCTGATGGGGTTAAAGTTGGTGCTCTTATGAGTACTTGTGTTGGATTCATTGCTTGCAGCTGAACATTTTGCAATGACTGTTGCTGAATAGCTTGAATAGTTTGTCCTGACTGAAGCTGGAAAGACTGTGGAGAAATTGCTTGAATGATCTGTTGCTGAGGCTGTTGGATCTGGATCTGCTGGAGAATAGGTTGGCCTACTATGTGAACCTGTTGCAGTGAATTTGATTGATCCTGCATATTTTGCAATCCATTGGATTGAAGCTGACTAGAACTTTGTGGCTCTGTTTCAGACGTGGTAGTTTGAGTTTCTTCAGTATTAGTTTCAGAACTGTTTGCTGTGCTTGCATACTGGCCTGTTTCTCCAGTAGCAACTAATGTTTCAGTGCTTGTTAATGATGTGGAGGCTGTGGTTGTACAAGTGGAAGTTGAAGATTCAGGCATAGTACTAACAGAAGTTGTTGCAACAGGTGTGGACAATAGTTGGTTTCCATTGGATAGTCCACTATCAGTGGATTGGACAACTTGTCCAGAACTAGTACCTGTTGCAACATTTATTACAGGTAATGCTAGAGTCACTCCCCCAATATTTATAGGCAATGAAGTTACAACTTGAGCTTGAGTACCAGCAATAGGTAGCTGCAATGGAATAGAAACACCAGGTCTAATCTGAATAGGCACTGTTTGATTTGCCAAATTCTGAGCAATAATATTCCCAGAAGCTGTCCTATTTGTAGTTGTTATAATAGCTTGATTATTCCCTGCAGGAATAAGCTGAATCTGATTCTGTATATCTTGTAGAGCTGTGGCATTAGCAGGATTTATCTGAATTTGTTGACCTTCTGTTGTCTGAATTTGTGGAATCACTTGGTATTGAATGCTACCACCTGAATTCTGAACTTGGATAACCTGAAATTGTCCTGGAGTTACTCCAGAAAAATTGCTTGGTTTAATTTTTGAGGGGGATAAATTTCCATTGTTGCTACTGGAGGTACCTGCAGTTGAAACAACAGAAGATGTTTGCTGGTTGTTTTCTTTTGAAGCAGGAGGAGCTGCAACAAGTTGCCAAGCATTTCCAGCAAGTTGAGTTGTCACTAATTCTAACTGCTGTGGTTGGCTCTGAAGCTGAACCAAACCCTGACCTGGATCTATAATAATCTGTTGTCCAGTTGATTGATTCTCACCAGGAGTTCCTATTTTACTGCAAGTTGCTGCCAACAGAGCCAGAGGGGAGGGCTGAGAATCCTAACAAAAATATTATGTGTATTAGAACCTAAACTATAAAATAGCAGTAACAGCATTATGCATATTAATAAAGTTATCTAACCATAAAGTTATAGAAATAGGAAATTACCCACACCTAACAAATTTCTTCTTCTACTGAGCCCTTCAAGAACCTCTAAAGTAAATTTTGATAAAAATATTTCCTATCTGGAAATACATGTAAGTAATGTTTGCCACCTCCCTTGCTCCCTCCCTCCCTGTCTCTTGTTTTCCTCTATTTTTTTAGACATTTTACCTGAGAAGCTCCAATTTTGTTCTTCTTATTGTTGTTCTCAGCCTCAGGAGATTTCTCTCCCTCAGAAGGCATAGTTTCTTCCTTCTTTTGATCTTCAAAAAAAAAAAAAAAGTGGGGGGGGGAATACAAAATTTATTAAGCATCATCCTTTATGTCTATTTGGGCACAGAAAATAATCAGAGCGTTCTCACTGACCCCTGGGTCCTCCATGCTTTTGCTAGTTGAAAGACACTGTCCACTTCTCTCGTGGAAAACAGGGAGACTTAAGAAACGTGGTTTTAAACCCGGCCTACAGGGGCTGGCGATGAACGCCCAGAAAGGGGAGTTTTGATTGGTTTCTGCTATCGGAGACTGTAAGGCAGAGGGGGGAAAAAAACCACCCACAACCCTCCCCCTCCTCCTGCCCCTAAAGCATCCACGGCTACTGAGTGGCCCAGGATGCTTTAGGGGCAGGAGGAGGGAGGTGCAGGGGAGGGGAAAATGGGAGGAAACAGAAGCGAAGGAGGGATGGATGGGTGTACACAGGAAGAGGACTAGGAAAGAAAGAAGGAATGGAAGAGAGAAAAAGGAGGGAGGGAAGAGGGAGGGAAGAGAAAAGGGCTCGGGACGAACGAGGCGGCCGGGTGGGATGGCGCGGGAAGGCAGCAGAGTGGGAGGGAAGGAGGGGGGCTACGTACCGCTCATCCCGCATTAACGCCCGCTGAGGCGCGGCTCGAGGAGGGAGGGGAGGGACGGAGGGCGTGGTACTGGGGGTAGCGGCGAGAGAAGGCCGGTCGCTGCCGGAGCTGGGAGGAGCAGGTCGGCCTATTTTTCCACGAATGGCCGCCGCTGGGCTGTGGCGTAGCTGCCCGTCTCTCCGCCCGCTGCCGTCGCCTATCTCAGCCTAGGCTCCTGATTGACAACTTCGAGCCAGACGAAGCGTGGGGGGGAGGGAGCGGAGGAGGAGGAGGGCGGGGTCGGGGGACGCCTCGGCTGATCCTCACCGAGGAGCCAAGCGAAGCAAGCGGCGGCCGGCCTGAAGGAGAAGGGGCGGAGGAGGGCGGCGAGGGGAGGAGCGAGGGCGGCGTTTGTCTGGAGCCGGGAGCGGGAGTCGGATCCTGGCTTGAAAGCGGATCAATTTGTAGCAAGGGCCTGCTGGCCGCGGAGACCACAAACGGCTAGTCTGAGGGAAGGGTGGCGCACCCAGCACGCGCGAGGAGTAAGAAACCAGGCGAAAGGGCCTTCCCCCCCCCCTCTCTCGGCCTCGGTCTCCCCATAGCGAAAAGCGGAGGCGGGATTAAGGGTTGGGGCGACGAAGAGGGGGTGGGGTTCTCAGCCCGCCCCTATCTCCCGGCGAATTTGTAGCTGATTGACATGCTTCTGCGAAGCCGAGAACGAATGAAATGGGAACCTGAAAGAAGGCGCGAACCAAGTTCTGCGCCGCCGGAATCGGTTCACTTTTTTTTTTTTTTTTTTTTTNTTTTTTTTTTTTTTTTTTTACCCAAAGGTCTCGAACCTCCCAATATATTGGTCGAGAAGGATCCGTATCTTCCCTCGTGCCAATTTAGGTTACTCATGGAAGACAAAAATAAGGAGAAAGTGCTATACTCTGCCGTCCGAATTCAAGGCTGCGTTTTAGGTTTATTATTTTTAAAAAATGCTTGTGAGTGGCTGGGTAAAGGTGCACAATCTATGCCGGGATTTGTAGTTTTCAGCGTAGCGCGTGCGCAATGCAGTCCAGGTGCTATCAATTAGGCTTTTACTGTACCTTGTGTGGTAGAGTTCCTTGGAAAGTCTTTGCGATACTCTAGTAGTTTATGGTGGTTGATTAATTCGCAGACATAGGCCTCACTGATTTTAGAAGTGTCAAGGATAGAGAGGCTATGGATGTTGGCATCGATCTAGTGTCACCTGAAATTTTGGAGACAGATTTGAATCACAGAAATGCCTGAAATATTCAGAATGTGGTTTGAGTCAAATTACAAGGACAGGTCTATATTCCCTAATGGCCTAATATTAAAATCCCAAATTAACAAATTTTCTGTTAGCTTCAGAGGAAATAAATTGGTGTGGTATTCTTGTTATTGAGACTTAGCAAATTCCCAACAGTAGCAACCAATCATCAGGTAATAACCCTAAACTATTTGGGGGGGGTGGGGGAACATTACATCTGATGCAATCAATTGGTCCGCAAAAACTTTTTCACAAGCCAGAAAGAATGCCAGAATTAGTAACATACTCAAAACTTACTCTTATGATAATCTGGTTTTCTTATAAGAAAAAAATTCAAAGTAAACTTTCTGTGGATTAAGATGTATGGCACAAAAATTTAATAAGATTGCAATTTGCTAGCAACAGGTTTGAACTGGTTAAAATAATTTCTATAACTATAAAAATAACTTGAAAAAGCCTTTTAAAGGCATCCTTGATTAATCTGCCATCTTTTTAATCTCTGGAGCTATTCTTTAGTTTGGAAATATGACTTAACATGCTAACAATGTTCATTTCCACAAATTATATGCTGTTAGAACCTAGACCTCATAACTTAGCTTGTTAACTAACTTGCCTTTACCTTGTAATTTTGTATCATCTGAATTTGGAGAATGAAGCTCACTAGCCTTCCTCAATCAAGTATAAACTCTCAATTGCACACTCATGAAAGATCAATCCTTTCATCAAATTTCAGGGCAGTTATCAGATGCCCAGGGAATTCATTAATTTGGATCCAGAGATGTTAAAAACTCCAGTAAATAAAGGGCTTTGTTATTAACCAAGCATACAAATTTAAAAGCATAATATTAAAAGCATACATACCAACAAGGTAGTATCCCAATCTCTTACAAGCTTCCAGAAGTTTCTCAACAGCAGACCTACTCTTAACAGAAGCCAGTGCTCACTCTCCAGCTGTAGATTCTGTGCAAATGCTTCCAACAATTAACAACCCTGCCTTTTTTTTTTAAATCAAAACAAGGTCAGGATTTCATGGCCTTGTATTGGTCTGGGCTGCAAGACCTCACCTTGACTGGCTGGTTATGATACTGAGTATGGGAATAAAAGAATGTGAGTCTTAAGGGGAAAGCTCCGAAATTGTGAAGATTCCCTCTCTTCTTGGTATAGCAAGCAAGGTGAAAAACAAGCTGGCCAGCTCAGAATGACCTCCAAACTTCTACACTTCTCTTAATATGAAGAAGAAATCAAAATAAACTTAAAATAACACTGTTCTTCTGCATTGCCACTACATTCAACTCCTTGCATATTTTAATTTGTCATGATTTTATTTTTTATGAATTCCATATATCAGTAATAAATTATACATTTAACTTTAACATCCAAAATACACATGTATATAATAATCAGCAGTAAAATTATTGGATGTTATATTTTAAACCATTAGTCATAATTGGCTGCATTCTGACCACACTTTGTAAAACTCTTCCACAACCTCTATATGATGGTCTTGCTTTGTTTTTTTAAACTGGATGCATAGTGTTGAGGTAATTCCCCGTTAGGAGAATGAGCGCATACAGGGAGACTTATAGAGAGTAGTGTTGGAATAACACATACTCATTACACAGATACACTGTACAGTTAATGAAGGTTTTTACTTCCAGAAAGGTTTAAGCAAAGTTCAAAATAGGTAGTCCAAAAGTCATTCACAGGTTTATCAGTCAGTTTTTCAATCTAGGGATATTCCAGTAACAAAGACATTAAATCCAGTAATAACCGTCAATCAGGAAAAATGGAGCAATAGCAATACTTTGCAACAAGGAAATAAAGATACACTCTCTTCTCTTCTGAGACTCAGACTAAAACAAACCAGGTTTCTGGCTCCATCTTATGGCGGTTTGACCACCACACCCAATTGCATGCTCTTGCATTCCCTTAAAGAGACAGTATTAAAATATTTATCCTGGTTTATATATTTATAACCCAGATAAAACAGCATTTTTATTTCATGGCACACTTTCTCTTTAAGCAGATGAAGAGCCCTGATTTACTATCATGAGGACATCAGCAATTGTGTTCAAGTACTAATATCTATGTGCTAGATATTAGTCTTTGAACTAATTAAACATTACCAATAGTTATAATGATTACTTAATGAGGCATACTTATACTAGATGAACTGAAAATACATGGCAGACTCATCCAGGAGATAGAAAGTAGTTTTTTAAAAAGTAACAGTTTACTGCTATACTTCTTTGTTAGTTTACAATCTGATTCTTTTTGTACAAGACTTTTTTTCTGTAGATGTAAATCCTCCCTAACATTTTAAATATTATTTTCTAGCCCTTTTAATCTATCTTTTGTTAGGCAAATCATAACTTTTTCTAAAATTAGCTGGAAGTCTGATTCTCTCTCTCAATAAACACATTACTTACTATCTCTCTCTTATACAGGTCAGCCTAACATTTTTCTCTATTATCTAGGCCTATTATACTGTCTCAATTCTCTTTATAACCAAATTGGACCAGAGGACAATCCGGATATGATGCAGCTATGTACAAATTTACAGATGTACAATTTTTTTTACACGCTATATACAATTTCCAAGCACTACCTATTCTATATCAGGAAATTGGAAGTGCCTTCTGCTTCCCCATCCCTAGACATTTCTAACTGCTTAAGCCAATCCACAGCTGAATTGCAGTAAAACATAAATAGTTAGCCCTGGGATGTTTCTCTAAGCACCATCTATCCCATCCAGAAGAGCAAGCTTATCTTTAAAAGCAGTGACTGTTCTGTATGCAAATAACCGGTTTCAAATAATACATTCTGATTGGATACTGAGAACGAAAAGGGATTGGTTCCT
>BHFT01052348.1:0-23854 GCA_004320025.1 Laticauda laticaudata
TTTATCATTATCATTGATGTGATCTGCCTTGTTACAATAAATCCTTTGTTCTTTTTAAATGTTTATATTTCTCTACCATAGTTTATGATTCTGTCATATTCCATAAACTTAATCCAAATCATAATAGTCACTGTCTTGTTTATTTTTCAACAATTTGATTAGACTATCCATCTCAGCACATTCATGTATTTTTTTAATTACTATATCATCTGAAAGAATGGAAGAGAGTTTCCAGTTTTGTGTATAGGTTATTCCGGCCGCAACAAGATTACATATTGACATTTTTTCTCCATATTTAAATCTATCATACTTAGCAGAAAGGTTTCCAGTTCAAGTTTTAAATTTTGTTTTGTTATGTATGTTATGTTATGTTATGTAGTGGACGGGCTATTTAGATCAAACAGAGAGAAATGATAACTGATTCCTCATTTTGGGAGATCAGGGCCTGAAGCAAGGAGGCACTGCTTTTCTGTGGAACGTCCTTATTTATTTATTGACTCAGTTTCTATAGCTGCCCATCTTAGCCAATGATTCTGGGGAGCTTACAATTCAAAAAATGTATCACAATCAAAATACTAAAGCAGTTTAAAATATTAGAGGCAATAGAAATGTCTAAATTAAACCATGCACAGTAGTCAACATACTTGGCCAGTTAGCAATACAGCTAGAAAATGGGGCCCTTAACATTCAGCAACTCAGGCATGGAAACAGACAGGTCTTTAGACCCCTATGGAAGGCTAACAGGGTTGAGACCATTCTGATCTCTGAAGGAAGGATATTCCATAGAGCAGGAGCCACAGTCAGTGGTGGGATTCAAAAATTTGTAATACTGGTTCTGTAGACATGGCTTGGTGGGCGTGGCAGGGGAAGGATATTGCAAAATCTCCAGTCAGAGATGGTATATGCCGGTTCTCTGAACTACTCAAAATTTTGCTACTGGTTCTCCAGAACTGGTCAGAACCTGTTGAATTCCACCTCTGACCAGTGGATAAAGCTTTTTTTTTTTTTAGGCCCCANTGACCAGTGGATAAAGCTTTTTTTTTTTTTAGGCCCCATCAGCTGACACTCTTTGGCTTACAGGTTCTGCAGCATATCCATTCTTCTAGATCTGATTGAATGGATAATAGACTCTTTGAAAGGTGATTCCCCCAGGAAGGGATCACCAAGCCAGGAAGGGCTTAAAGATAACCACCAGCAGCTTTAAATGCACTTGGAAACAACCAGTAACCAATGCAGCTCAGGCAGCAGTGGTATTACATGTATCTGGCACCATTTACTTCCCATGCAGCCGCATTCTGCACTAACTTGAAATGTCCGAATGATCTTCAGGGGCAGCGCCATGTAGAGCATGTTAAAATATTTTCTGTAGCATACATCAATTTTATCCCTTCCTCTCTCTCATAGTTGTTCCTTCTCAAGATGAATTTATTATTTTGATGTCTACCCATCAACAAAGCTGTGGTGCTCTTTAAGACATTTCAAATGGTATATTTTGGCTTTATGATGTCCTTATAGACTTTCCCATTTTATTTAAAGGGTACAATGGGTGTCATATTAAGGACATTGTCTCACTCTCGATTTATTAGATTTTCATAAACTGCTAAAACTCCACTGCAGAACAGAATAAGCCTTCTTGGCCCTGCCATAGCTACTATGTGACACCTATGGAGGAAACTGTTTATTGATTTTGCTGAGTGAACAAACTGCAACTAGAAAAGCACAAATATATTGGTAATGCTAATAGATAACATCAAAAGCAAAACACTTTACTAGTATCTTGATTACAGAGCAGCAAGTTTATCTAAAGAGTCTTTTAAAAAGAAGGAAAATGTGTTTTGTAGAAACATCTAATGAAAAACCTATTGCAATGAGACAGTAACATTTAGAAACATTTGTGTATGTTTGTTTCAGGACATTAATGTTTCAGGACATGTATGTTTGTTTCAGGATATATTGGATTGAAAACAGACAACTTAATAAAGCAAAAACTTCAGTAAATGAAGTGATTTTATTTGAATAGAAGTGGAACATTCAGAAATGAGATTTCAGAGCAAAAAAAAAAAATAGGCAATACATAATATTTAATGGATTAACTGATTTTGCTAGAGTGGCCAAAAATTATTCAGCCCAGCATAAATTCTTATGGATACCTTGTTAATATTTAGTGTATGTATTGCTCTTGGGGACAATCTGTAGGACTAGATATTATACCACATTTGGCCTCAAAGTTCCAAATTCAATACTAATGAAATATAGAGAAAATGAAAGGAAAGCTTTTCATCCACAGAAGGGATGATGAACACAAGAGGAGGATGCATTAAATCAAGGCATGCAACATCCATGCTTGAAGAGTAAATGTGTTAGATAAAAACATATTTTCCACATCCAAATCACAATTTCATGTTCTTTGTCCACCCTTCCCAAGAATTAAAGGAAGTTTCCATTTATAAAGAGCAACAAATACAGTTCTATAAGTCGATTTTCCTTCTTTTTCCATTGTGATATTTATTGCAGCCTATCTTCTCCAATTCTCTTCACAGATCTCGTTCAAGTTCATTTCCTGGTTTATATTACTGATAACACCATAATCACACTGAATATATGACACTTCAAAACAATGAGACCAATTCTGAACATTTAATCAATTAAATGAATCAAATCAATTGTGCCTGAATTAGTTCAGACAGCTATCATATGCATTTTAAGGTAAGTGTACACATATTTTAAAGGTCCAGATCAGTCCAAATCAGGTACAGGTCAGATATTCATTAGTCTCATACATACAATATAAATGCAAAAGGATTGATAGTTTGAATAATATTAAACAACATTAAGAAGAATCCTACTTGCAATCTTAATTTCTACTGTGTATGCCTGACATCTGAACAGGGCCAATGAGATCATACCATCAGAACCATACCATATGGTTCATCATACCATCAGATCATACCATACCAATGAGATCATTCCATCAGAATGACCCTGTTAGTGCTTTATTTATTCCATGAATGTATGCAATACTTTATAGTATAAAGAATGGATGTTGGAGTTTGATATGTCCGGTTTGATGAAAAGAAGGACTAGGGGTGACATAATAGCAGGGTTCCTTTATCTCAGGGGCTGCCCCAAAGAAGAGGCAGTCAAGCTATTCTCCAAAGAACCTGAAGGCAGGACATGAAGCAACAGTTGGAAACTAATAATGGAAAGAAGCAACCTAGAACTAAGGAGAAATTTCCTGACAGTTACAACAATTAATCAGTGGAACGACTTGCCTCCAAAACTTGTAAGTGCTCCAAAGCTGGAAGTTTTAAGAAGAGATTGGACAGCCATTTGTCTGAAATGCTACAGGGTTTCCTGCCTAAGAAGGGGGTTGGACTTGCAGACCTCCAAGGTCACTTCTAACTCTGTTATTCTATTCTAATTCTTTTTCCTTTGGGTTGCAAACAGGCCAATGGAAAATTGCTTATATTATGGCTAAACAAAAGCTGGCTGATTAAAAATAAAAGAACTATAGATTAAATATTTGATGTATGGTCTAAAGTAAGAATGCTTAGAATGTATGATTGATTGATTGATTGATTGATTGATTATTTCCCTCATGCAACCACTTTGTTTGTCTTTAGCATGCAATTTAATCTCACAGCTACTCACCCCCTTTACTTTTAACCCTTCTTTCTCTGTATCATTTGATATATCTGATTTATTTTTGAGAGCTGTTAAGATGCAAGTACTGAGTTGTGTACCATTACTATGACAGGGCTGAAACTTGTTACACCTACAGAGGTAGGATAGGACCAAGTATATCATAATGCAGGTTACATTACTTGTTTTGTCAGCAAGGCCATCATCAGCAATTCTGACCTGCACTATCTGCTGTTTTCCATTTAAACAAGGCACCTAATATCTGGTTTCTCCCAACACCTTTTCCCCTGGCAATTTTTATACCTATTTTGTACTTTTGAAAATGCATGAGGTCACATTCAAAAATATAAGAAGAAATTTTAGAATTTCAGCAATCACACATATGCCTATTTTTTAAAATTGAAAATTGGATGTCTTGTTTAGATGAAAAACAGCAAAATACTTGAATTTTCGTGTGCACTTTTTTAAATTAAGAAAGCACAGATGTGCTTTTCCTTCTCCTATGACTTATTTTAGATTTCCTGTGTGTGTGTGTGTGAGAGAGAGAGAGAGAGAGAAGGAGGGAGGGAGGGAGGTGTCTGTTTATGTAAATAAAATGGGGGTAGACATGGATGGATAAAGAGAGATATTCAGAAATAAGCATTAAATTTTTCTTCTTTTTTATTTTAAAATTCAAAGCTAGTAGCTCTTAAAGGAAACAGCAAGATTTTTTTGGTCCACAGCTTACTGTCCTTGAGTAATATTTGCAAAATATAACATATAGAATTTGAGTTTAATCTTAAGATTTAAATTTAGAGATTTGGACTTGAGTCTTCACATATTAATTCAGGAAGCATAAGATGGAACTTTCAAAGGGCAAACCACAGATAGACAACACACACACACACACACACACACACACCTTCTTGTTAGCTAAAATGGCACATCTGTGTCACAACAGACTTGATTTGTCCCTTGTTTTTTTTCCCAGGAATGTTGTTAAAATTAATTTCATCTAGATTTCTCTTGAATTGATTGATCTTGTTTATAAGAGCAGTGGCTGCATGCTCAGTTCTGGACCATGTTTTCCCCTCCACATTTTTATACATAAGCATTTTGTACAATTTGTTACAGCTTTAATTTCCTACCATTTGTAAAAAGCAAACATTGACAGAATATTATAATATTACAACTTACATAGAGTCATTCAAATATGATTCTTTTGTGGGTTTTACTCTTGTGATACTTGGAAAAAACCCTGCTAATAATTTTTTTTTAGCCAAGTGCAGCAAAACCACCCATGTTCCCCTATAAACTTAACACTATTTTTTCTAAAATATTTTAACCTGTTCCATAAACTGAGTTTTCTCTTGTCAGTTCAAATGTCATTCCATAAACTGACATTTTCTCTTTCATTTATTTAAGCAAATAACATAATTAATTGCATCCTTTATTTGCAATTTTCATAAAAAAATTTGGAAGAGATTATGCAAAATATATGATACTTTCAAAACTATCTATTGCTCTGTATGGTTGATCTACTCTGTTGTAGGATGCATAGTGGAACTTTGTCTACAATAACTATATGTGTGTGTTCTCTTTAAAGAATAACTGAATAAGAACACACCTGAATTTAACTTTATTAATCATTCTACCAGTTTTCTGATATAAGTTAAGTCAAAAAGGTATTTTGATGCCATGTTAAACCTATAATGGTGATGAGAGCTTTAAATTAATTCGAGTTGCACTAGTGGTTATAACATATTAATGAAAAAAGAAAGAAAGGAAAGGAAAGGAATGCATTAACTGCAAACAACTGCAAGTGCCATTTTCTAAATTCTTAATTTAGACTTGAAACTGCTCCAGCTCATTTGTTTCCTCAAATGAGAACTCTAGCCATGATTCATTGTCTGGAGAATTTGAAATTAACAACTTCATTCCAACAGTATTAAAGCTTCTGTGAATGATGGGACAATAATTCTGAATAGGGATGGAAGAGGTAAGAATGATAACATCAGTCTGTGTTCTTTCTGGACTTAGCTACAACAATCTATGGAGATCCATCTGCTTCCTGTCTCTCATAATGCTGACATTTTAATCAGTTTTGCTAAAAAAAAAAAAAAACAGCATTCCATATACATGTGTCTTTTGACTGATATTTAAAAGCCATTTTCTCCTCAGTGGTCAGGGTAGATCAAATGAGCACTCAAGAGCAAACTAAATTGATGAATTTATGTAACCTCTTAGAAGACCGAGAAATAAACAGGCTGATCAAAGAACATTATTCAAGAGGAAGACTTCCAGATATACTCTAGGCTAATCTTAATCACCCTTTTGTTTTGATTTTATTCCTCAAGGAGACATGGTTCCATATTTTTTTTCTGAATATTTATGCCATCAAGAAGAGTCAGCCAAAGATTTACTAGATCCATGGAAATGTAGAGGATCTGTCTTGCCGGAGAGAAAACTCTCACCCCCAACATTAGGAGGGTAAGGCCACTGAAACTGTAATCTATGGTAAGGCCACATAAGGCCACTGAAACTGTATTCTGCGATGTCTGTGAATGCACAAGTGTGTGTATCATGTACAAAGAGCTTAAACACATTCTAGCATCAAACCAAAATTGCACACTAAAGGATAGCACATTTTGGCCAGAATTTTTGACTCATCATACTGACCATTTTACTCAAAGGAACCAAGAACTGTGATATGGGCAGCAAATCAACTTGATAAATAAGTAAACCACAAAGAATCTTTTGTCTCTCTTCCTATAAGCACCCTCTTTTACCAACTTTGTATGATCATTATCTTGTTTTCTTCACATAACTCAGACAATTTCTGTATATATCTACACACACACACACACATATGCTGTATATATGTATGTATATATATATATGTGGATTTTTGGTTATTCGGGTTTTCTCCCGCGTAAAATTGGAAGTATTTTGGCAACGTTTTGTCGAAATGTCATTCATCATCTTCAGGCTTGTGTCTTCGGCTTTGTGCTTCTCTGAGTAATGTGAGCTTGTAGCTGTTTTTTCCTTTTAACTGCCAGTGGGAGTGTGACTTGACTGGGTGGGAGCTTGACTGTGTTCTGATTGGCTGGGGGTATGTTCTCGTTGGTTGGGGGCCTGGCTGTGATCTGATTGGTTGGGGGGTTGGCTGTGTTCTGATTGGCTGGGCGTGTGTTCTGTTCAGGTGGGGGCTTGGCTGTGGTGGTAGCATCTTGTGTGGTTCTCATGGATGTGGGTCTGGTGTCATTCTTCATGTAAGGTATTCATTTGTTAATGAGGGCGGGTTTCCAAATAGCTGGTCGGCGGGAGGTATCATCTCTTTTATTCATGTTGTGTGGGCGTTTTTCTGTCTCTATGGCTTCTCTGATTATTCTGTTAACAGAAGGAAGCTGAACAGCATACATGGAAGTACCCGTGAAAACTTCATATATATATATAAAGTTTATATAATACCCGATAATACCCGAACAAAAAATCTCACCTGCCATCATCAGGCTTCTGTATTGTGTTTGACTGTGAGTCAGGCTATCACAGCCATTTCAGTTTTAAATTTGAGGCTCCCCCTGATACCTCCAGCTAAAACACACCCCAACCAGGCACCAGATGAAACCTAGCTTCCGAATAAATGATAGCCGTCCGTTTACCTGAAGCCAAGCCACACTTTGCATACAGGAAACACAATGTTGCCACCCAATCAAGACAAAAAATGCCACAAAACAGACAGAAGATATTAGAAACACCAATCAAGCAGAACACAGCAAACTCCAAGATCAATAAACACAGANCACCAATCAAGCAGAACACAGCAAACTCCAAGATCAATAAACACAGACCAAGACTCCCAACCAATCAGGATGAAGAAAAAACCATTCTGACATAGCAGTAGGCTAGCACCAAATTTAAAACAGAAATGGCTGTGAAAGTCTGACAACACAATACAGAAGCCTGATGATGGCAGATGAGATTTTGCCTTAATGTTGCTTCAACTTTAAAAGCACAACTATAATGACGTGGGAAAATACCCGAACAAAGGTGAATACCATATATATCTCTATCTCTATCTTTGTCTCTGTCTCTGTCTCTGTCTCTGTCTCTGTCTCTCTCTGTCTCTATCTAAACGCAGAGAGGGAATTAAACAAAAAGCATTTTTAAAAATGCTGAAAAGTTGACTAATCATAGTTCGTCAATAAAGCAAATGAGATGAATCAATGTCCTAATTTAATATAAAGGTATTTTCTAGACTATTTCTGAAATTAGTTAGAGCTCCTAGCTCTTATTCTACATTAATCAGCAATTTTATTTATTTCCCATTGCTCTACGTATCACTTTGGGTCAATTATAGCTCTGCATATAATAACTGGAGCTGATATACTACCAGCCCAAGTTATGGCACACATTAATTGAAAGTGAATATTCTGTTTAGTTAATAGTAATACTTAAATGCATAACATCTTCAACGTGCTGTACAAACATTAACTAATTAGTACCCCCAACACTCTACCGAGGTGTGTAATTATGTGTATTATTAGAGCTGGTAGAATTATTCCTTAGGAATAAATTAGTCAGCAGAATTGGCTTTTTTCCCTATTGAAAAAATTGTATAAATCTTAGACCTAATATCATTTGCGTCTCTTCAGTATGGTAACAAGTGCGGTACCAAATTTATTCTGTACTTTTAAACAATTCTTTTTAGCTTGATGGTAAATACTTAACAAAAAAATAAAGAAAAAGTTAACAAATTTCTTATGGGAAGAGTGTACACTTTTACACTGTCTTAAATGATTACCAAGTGACTTTTTGAACTTTGCATTTTTTTCTCCTATTACAATTTCTCCAGCTGTTTGCCATCTGTGAAATGTAAAAATACATAATAGAAAAACAATAACAGCATTATGCAAAAATAATGTGAGTAACTGCATAATGTTTTTATGGAACTTTGTTTTATGAAACATATGGAAAACACAACATGAATTTCAATTACATTTTCATTGAGACAAACAGCACTTATACATGTCCTAGGTAAGCATGTGTGATCCAACAATCGCTTGCACATTCACTGAACATTTGAAAGAGGTGTTGTGAACTTTGTTATGATAAAAAATGATCAGTTGTATCTGTTTATAGTTGTTTATCACTATGAAGTATGATTTGTAGAAACCAGCCTTCTGAATCACCCTGAAGTTAACCTTTCCTTACACAGGAATGGATACAGATCTCACACTGTCTCCTTTCTTGAGGTTCTTTCATTCTCCTTTCTATTTCAAGACTTCTCTGGTAGGAAGAAGTGAGCAATATCACACCACTATCTTTCTTTCACCTTCCATTTTAATTTTGTCTCAGCCATGGACAATGCCTTCTTCTACATCTTGAAGGAAAAGGAGCAGAAACAGAGTACTTAGGGAGTTAGGTAAAAGCAAGTGAAGACTTTTATTAGCTCAGAAGAATCAGAATGAAATGCTGCTTCTTTCTAGTTTCTAATGATGCCAGGAAATTTTTTGGAAAACATGAAATTCACCTCTTGTTTAAGGAGAGTTTTAAAAGCCCAAAAACTTAGCTTGCTGAACTTTGTTGAATTTCCTAATTAGAATGGGAAGTGTGGAAGAAAACTGGATAGGAAATGTTTTATGGTAGGAAAGGAGTGAAGATATGAGACAATGTGTAAAATCCTGTATTTAATGCTAGAAAACGTGACAGGAAACTTCAAATGAGAAGTCTCTCTTCTTGGGCATAAAGATTTCTCAAGACTGAAAAAGAACATCCTCCAGTTCTTTTGTTTTATTTGTAATTCTATTGTGCCTTCTTGATAGAATTCTACTGCTACTTTTCTTGTGTTCATATCACCTCAATATATGGCATACTCCCTCATGAAACTGAAGTTCAACTTCAGGTTAACCTTTCAAAAAAAGGCAAAAGTATTGTATAGCAAGCAGGGAATCAGACTGTTGCCCCATGGGGGGGGGGAGTTTATTTTAATTTTAACCTGCCTTAACTTGCACCCACTCCAATTCTGAATGAAAAGCAAGTGGGAAAATTGTGCCGTATAATTCAGCATTGTGCATATGGGAGGGCCCAGAGAGATTATTATAGCAAGCTACATTGGGATCATTAGGTAACCATAGCAACCCAAATCCTTTTTTTTATATACTTTGTGGTGCAATTCTTTCAGTTTTGTTGCCTTTCTTGCCAAATGCCATGAATATAGAAATCTTGCCTTGCAACATGCTTTTCATTTTTAGTTTTGGTGAGGTTGACAAAGATTGATTTTAATGATGTTCCTTCAAAAGAACACAAAAGGAATTTAAGAGTTGTTCAGGAATGCAGATGATGGAAAAGAAATGATTTTTTTTCAGGTATAAAGTAGCCTAGATACCTTGGCCAACTTGATATAGTAGCTTAACTATCTCTTATCTGTGGATATGTTCAAGGTTGTGAGTATGAAAGGTTTATTCCTATATTTCTCTGCAATGATTGTTCTTTGTTGTGGGTAAATAGTGGAGAGTGGGAATCATGAGATAGCTAAACAGAGAGCCAGGTTGGTCTAATGCAGGGGTCTTCAAACTTGACAGCTTTAAGACTTGTGGACTTCAACTCCCAGAATTCCTCCTCCAGTCATGTTAGCTCAGGAATTCTGGGATTTGAAGTCCACAAGTCTTAAACTTGCCAAGTTTGAAGACCTTTGGTCTAATGGTTAAGGCACCAGGCTAAATAGCAGGAGACTGTTAGTTCTAATCCCACCTTAGTCACAAAAGCAAGCAGGACTAGACACTTTCCTTCAGCCCTATCCACCTCACAGATTTGTTACATACAGAAAATAGGAGGAGGAAGGTGTGTTGGATGTGTTTGCCATCTTGAGTTATTTGTAAAAAATAATAGCAATAGCATTTAGATTTATGTACCATGCTTCACAATGCTTTACAGCCCTCTCTAAGCAATTTACAGGGTCAGTATATTGCCCTCAACAATTTGGCTCCTCATTTTACCAACCTTGGAAGGATGGAAGGCTGAGTCAACCTCAAATAAAGATGAGATATAAAGTAAATAAATATGTCTCATTTAACTTCATGATTGTTGGAATGGACTCTGTATATTGCTCCACATAGCTCCCTGATTTCCCTAATCAGGATTTGGCAGTACATTCCAATTTCCTGATATTTGATGACTGATTTGGTTTTTTTAGATTAGATCGGCAGAAGATTCACAGAAACAAACCAGATAGATTAGAATCTTTATTGAAGAAAATAATTAAGCCACTTGATTGCCCACAAATACATACATTTACATCTCCAATGTTTAAACTAAAGACTTTTAGTTTCCTTCTTTCAATTCATGGATACTTGCAAATTATGGTTGGTTTTTGCTGGCCTTAAAAACTAGTAATTTTTGTAAGCATCTATAATCACCATTTCTGGCTAAGAATTCCTGGGGTCTTCTCGTCTTAATCCCCATACAAGCTTCTTTTGGAAACCTTTGTAGAAGCAACTTTGAAATTAGAGATGAAAAGCAATTATTACTTTTTTCCTCTTGAATGGGAATCTATTGAATTCACAGTCCACAACTGATATGTAAAGTGAAACATTCTTAAACTTTTGGCATTTATTTATCATCATTCAGCCTCTCTCCTCCTCCTCCAATGACTGGATGTTAGGTTACAGAAGAAATATACTCCTTGAAGACAGTTGGTCATTTGCATTCTTTTAGAATGCAGGTCAGGAAGGCTTCATGAGTTGACAGTAGGGCTGTCAAACTCCCAATCCATGGGCCGGGTGCACCATGGGCTGGCTGGTTTAACAAAGGGGAAAAAAATTCCCTATATGTCATGTGACACAACTGTGACAACATGAATTTGACAATCCTGTTTTAGAGAGTCATTGAGGCTACCTGGAGATTTATATGTGTCATCATTATTGAGTAACGCAAATAACGGTGGACCCTTCTTGGATCTATTAAAAGGACTATGTTGTAGTTTGGAGATAGATGATGTCATATTCCTCCCCCTCTGTTGAGAGGGCTGTTCAGCTTTGACATAGATGGCTTTTTTGATCCCCCTTTCAAACTAGTGATCTTCTCTGTCCAAAATCTAGACTTTGCTGTCTTCATCAGAGTGGCTTTTTTCTTTTAAATGAAGACAGACTGCTGAATTTTGTCCTGATGAGTCTGTTCTCCTATGTTGTGCCATGTATTTATGAATCCTTCCATCCCCACCATCCAGTCAGAGCTGAAGAAGCTTCTTGGATGAGAAGTGAAAATCTTCAAAGAAAAGCCAGAAATTCCAGCTGCCTCTTCAAAAAGTACCATTGGGACATTTAGATGCTTTGCAACAATCAGGCATTTGTGCAGTCACATGATTGCCATTTGAGCATTTCAGCCCTGGCTTCTGACTGAATGGACAAGTCAGCAAGCCATGGTCATGTGATGTCTCACATAATGACTGTAGTGAAAGTGAAGTCATAAGCCTGGAGTGGTCATAAATCTGTTGGATGTCTCAATGACCCTGACACTTAACAACAGAGTTGCAAGTCCTAAATGTTAATGTTAGGAAAAGCGTATCTGTACTATGAAATTGCACGGGTCAGGAGTAGATTTGGAGAGAGATTTTAGCTGTTATAGGTGTTAGAGAAGAAATCAATGGAAAACGTCATAATGGCATGTCACCAATGGATGATATGCTAACATATGCAAGATCATTGCATTCACTTTCTAAATGTAATATTGACCAGCAAAAATAAAAAATGAAAATAATTTTAAAATATTTGTTCAAAAATATTGAGTCTTCTGGCTTAGTAGTGAAAAAAGTAGAACTCTTTCTTTAGTAAAGTCTTGGGCAATTTGTATTCTAGACTTGAAGGGAAAGGAATTCATTATCTGTCACATTTCATCTGGATGTAATCATCTATATAGCTGTAATATTTGCTCTTGCTAACTGATCAAATAGAATACCATTATATGGGAATCACTCAGCTGACCAATTGACCAACATATTCATGCTGAAATGAAAACAATTCTGTTAATAGCAACATGGATTCCAAATGAAGAGTTAACTTATAAACATTATTCCCTCCCATATTTTCCCTTCTTATGTTACTTCAAAGATTTACAGCAAAGCACATTGTTCAAACTCACATCTTACAATTTATATTTGATTGTAATATCTGCTTTTAAGGGTTTACGTTCCATGGACAGCACTGACAATCATGGGTAATATTGTTGCAATTGCTCTTTCCTTAAATTCAGTTATGGCCATTACTTCAATCCAGTAATATGCATTACATTACTTGCATTCTCCATGAAATGCAAAGCCTTGATATTGAGTAACAGAAAAAAATTCAAGTTTAGGAATTCCCCCTCCCAAAAAAATATTTCCAAAGAGTAGCAGCATATGAGTGAATTCTGATCCTTTGCAAACAGTGACGGGTCCTTGGTGCTCTCTGAACTTGGTTGTTTTCTTGCAGACATTTCATTACCCAAACTAAGTAACACCATCAGTGATTATTCTCAATTTTCAAACAGTCTTTGTGGATGATCTCCTAGCTCCCTGATCATATCCCTAAAATCCTGGCAATTTACAGTAGGCCACAATTTATATGTCTTTGAAAAGAATCTTTACGTACCATTTGAAAAGTTTGTGTATATATGTGAGGGTGTTTTAAAGAATCCCAACTTTCCAATGAAAAAATTAAAGAGGACTGAAGAATTTGTTCCTACATAGTCACATCATTGTTTCCCCATATCTGTCTCCTGAGAGGTCAACACTTTTTGAAAAACTAGAAATGCAGTGGTCGATATAGGGAAAAAAAGATTCCATTTCAGATGTTATCCTTGTCCCAAGCCAGAGTTCATCGCAAGATATTAGAAGAAAGCAGTATTAACACAGCAATAAGCAAAACCTGTGGGACCAATCGATTTCTCTTTGCGTTAGCCATATTTCAGAATATTGATACTTATTTATTCAATTTTTAATGAAATTTATTCAATTATCTGAAATCAGGAAGATTTTTGACACCTTAGAGCAGTTGTCGCCAACCGGTGGGCTGCGGCCCATTAGTGGTTCACCAGAAAATTTTGGTGGTCTGCAGAGAAATGTCACCCCAGAGCACCCCCCCAAAGCAATTAATCCAGGCTGCTTGGGAACACAAGGTTGCTGCACCCACATGGCCCACAGGAACCCTCCCCACCCACTCACTCCTTACCTGGCAAACTTTCTTGCTAAATTGCTATTTTTCCTTCTCCCCCCCCCCAGACCATCAGCTGTTCTACTGTGCCAGGAAATTTAGATTCGTTAGAAAACAGGAAATCATTGATTTCTTGCTTTCTAGCTCATCTTTAGATCTTTGGCTCTGCTTTTAAGCCTTCCTTAGGACTGAAGGTTCTATTATTCAGTTGCAGACTCAGATAGCTGATGGCAGAAACACAGATCTCTAAGTGAATCTGTGATTCTGTGAGCAGTTCAATGCCTGGCTGCTTTGCCTGCTTTTGGATAAAAGTTGCTCTTTTTTAAATAAAAATTCAATATTTACATAAATATTTTTATTTACATATAAGCCATGCTCAGCCAGTCACATGACCACCATACCACACCCACAAATTAGGCCATGCCCAAGAACTGGTTGTTAAGAAATTTGAATCCCACCCCTGCTTCTGTGTGTTTGTATGAGAGAGAGAGAGAGAATGTGTGTGTATGAGAGAGAGAGAGAGAGAGAGAGAGAGAGAGAGAGAGAGAGAGAGAGAGAGAGAGAGAGAGAGAGAGAGAGAGAGGTTAGTCCAGATCTCTTTCTCTCTCTCCCTCCCACCAACGTCAGCAAGCCACCATCAGTCAAAATTCATATTAGTGGTCTCCAGGATTTAAAATTATGAATTTGGTGGTTCCTGAGGTCCAGGAACCACTAAGGCGACCCCTACCTTCGAGACTTTAAGTATTAAAAATAAAATACATATCAGGAAAAAATGAAATGGAAACCAATAATTATAAAACCATAAAAGCTGTGTCCCTATGTAATGGTTCATCTCCAAAGTCCTCTGGAAGATCTGTGTTTTTTCCTGCTTCCAGAAGCACACAAGAGTGGGGACCATACATTTTTCAGAAGAAAGTTATTTCAGAATACAGGTAGTCCTTGACTTATAACCATAATGGAGCCCCAAATTTTTGTTACTAAGTGAGACATTGGTTAAGTGAAATTTGCCCCATTTTATGATCTTTCCTGCCACAGCTGTTAAGTGAATCCCTGCAGTCATTAAGTTAGGAACACAGTTGTTAAGTGAATCTGGCTTCCCCATTGACTTCCCTTGTCAGAAGGTCACAAAAGGTGACCTCTGGACATTGTTACCATCATAAATACAAGTCAGTTGTGAAGCACCTGAATTTTGACCATGTGACCATGGGGATTCTGGAACGATCATAAGCGTGAAAAATGGTCATAAGTCGCTTTTTCCAATGCTGTTATAACTTTGAACAGTCATTAAATGAACTGTTGTAAGTCAAGGACTATTTGTAGTGGAAAGGCTACTATCAAGTGCAGGAAGTCAGGAGCCAAGGCTGTTTAAATCAATACAGGTTTATTTCATGCTAAATTCTCTGCAAGAATCTGAACTACTAACAGTTAAAGCAAATCAGTGGAGAATCAGTGGAATTCAAATTGGGTTGGACTTACATCTGTTGTGGGTGTGAAGGAAATCAAGACTGATTATGTGCTTGACTGATCCCTCAGGCTCAGCCTGGTCATCTCCTGCAGCAACAGATAATGCCTCTACCCTTATGCTGTAACTCCTAGAGAGTAGGAACTCCCTGAATGTCCATATAAAGGCAGTAGAAACTGGGTCACATTTCAGGTGCTTGGCAACCAGCATGTATTGCATGATGGTCATGAATCTGCAGCATTTTTAAGTGGCCACACAGTCAACAGGGATTTACTTAAACTGGATTTACTTAATGACTGCAGTCATTTGTTTAATGACTGTGCCAAAAATAGATTATAAAATTGGGCCCAACTCACTTAATAACTTAGCAATTGAAGTTCTGGTCCCAATTATAGTAGTAAGTTGAGAATTACCTGTAAAGATTAAAAGTGGATCAGAAAGGTATGTAGGGTTAAGCAAAATGAAAAATTGAGATGTGTAGTTCTCTATGGCAGCTGCCTAAAACGGAAAGTGATTGTTTTCTAAGTAAGATTCTCAGAGGTTTCTTTATCAAGTGTTATTGAAATAAAGAGATGAGACTACAAGAATTCCTTCAAAGAACAATTTTCAGTTTAGAACCTTTAATTTTAAGCCAGAGACATTCTGAGACTTTTGTTTTTTCCTAACAGTCTTCTTACAATCCTTACTCATTGATAACTGAAAAGCATTCTCCTAACCTTTTCTGTTTTGTCCGGAAAAACGCGAGGTAGACCGGGTTCCAACAGCAAAGTCTTTATTTAAGTCAGGATGTAGAAAAGAGAACGTTGGCTCAAGCCGCGCCGGTCTTTTATATCTTTGCCCGGCCGGCTTGCAGCCAATGACAGTTGTTAATTTTGCCGCCTTCCCGCGGCTGCAGGGATTGGTTCAAAAGGAACCAATCCCTTATCGTTCTTAGCAGCCAATGGGAATGCATTATTGAAGCCGGTTATTTGCAATACAGAACACCCCTCCCCTCTTGGTTCAGTCTTAACGTCGTGACGTAGTCTCGCAAGTAGGCGGGCTTCTTCGGGCTCGACTTGACCCTGCGCGGTTCATTGTTCGCGTGTCTTCGACCGGTTCGGAGGGTGTTGCTGCTTCTCTGCTCTTCTCTCTGGAACCGTCTGGAAGGGTGAGGCCTACGATCATGCCCGCCGCCTGAGTTGCTTAAGCCGGCGGCTTTCGCCGCTCTCCCGTTCCTTCCGGGCAGGTTGAGTCGGCTTGGCTGGCCTCCTTCGTGTGGTTCTTCATGCAATTTCTCAAACAGTGAGTCTTCCGTTTTGCTCTTTTTGATTTGTTTGCTTTATCGGCGTTGTTTTAAACAGTTCTTTATTTATTATTTCGTGTTTTCCCCCCCCTCTTTGGTTTGAATTTCCTTCTTTTGTCGTATTTTTGGTTGTGTTTCATTGCTCCCTTTCTAAGTTTCGGGACGAGCTGGTCAATGTGCCCGCTTCACTCCCTGCCCATCGTCTACCGTTAATCGGTATGACTTTTGGCCTGTTAGGTCTGTGATTGTCCGTACCCACAATGGGTGTCCCGTAAAATTTTTGGCGTATATCCAGGGTCGCCAATTTTAAAAACTCCTGAGTCCGTGTGGGGAGTCATGGGGGTTTTCCTGGTGTGAAGTTTTTGGGTGTAAGCCGATCTAGCTGCGATCTGAGTTTTTCTCCCCATCAGTAGTTCTGATGGGTTTTGTTGGTTGTGGTACTTGTGTTATATGTTTGGCGGAGTGAGTAGCCTGTTTTTTTTGGTTTGGATGTCCCCATTGTCCATTCTTTCTAGGCCCGCTCCCTTGTAAACCTGACCATTCTTTAGCCCCTACCGTTTGCCGCCGATGAGCCGGCGCCTGGTGAGGGCATGTCTTATACCTAGGAGGCTAGGTAATTGTTCGAATTGGTAGGCTGGTTTAGTTGAGGTCCGTTATCGACACTAAGTACGTCTGGGCAGGCCGTGGGTCGCAAAAAGTTTTGTCCTACGTTCTTTATACTATTTCTGTTGTTCGTTTGATGGATGATTTTTTCACCTCTAGCCAGTGAGTATGCGTCCACAACAATCAGAAACGTGTGTCCCTTAGTTGGGGCCTGCGAAGTCGATATGGATCCGCGACCAGGGGCCCCTTGTATTTCCCAGTCCTTATAGGTGCTTTTGGGGGGAGCTGGTTCTGGCCTCTCTGGCATTTTGTTGCACGAGGTGACCAATATTCAATGTCTTATCAATGCCCGGCCACCAAATAGCTCCTTGCGAGGCTTTTCATTTTAACAACTCCGGGTGTCGCTCTGGCAACATGTTCAGAACCCTTGTTTGGTACATTTGTTTGGGATGACTACCCCGCTCACACCCCACAGAACTGCCCTTCTCTATAGATATTCGGTTTGTCTGGTTGGAAAGGTTTAAAAGTCTCGGCTTTTTTGACCTTTTCCCGGCCAGCCTCTAACCTACCCCAAGTTCAGTATTCGGGCGGTCAATGGGTCCTTTTGCCGTGGCTCTGGCGACATGTCGCAGAGATTGGTAGATCGGGGCATGTCTCTAAATTTGTAGGGCGGTCATCCGTTGGTGCCGGGTCTTCTCCGGTGCTGGCAATGGCGCTCCTGCTTAAAGCGTCGCATGGGAAATTTGTTTTCCCTGGCCGGTGTATTAGGTTTGTATGAGTAGGCTGCTAGAACTCAAGACCACCGTATCATTCTAAGGGGGACAGGATGTTTTGGTGTGGGTTTTGTTTCCCGCCAAATCCCCAAGATAGTGTTTTGTGGTCTGTGACAATTTGAAAAAGCCCGCCCGTACAGGTATTCATGAAAAACGTTTTACACCCCAGCGACAATTGCTAGGGCTCTCTCTGTCCAGTTGGCTGTAGTTCCGACTCGGCTTTGATAGAGTTTTTGAGTAGTATGGCGACGGCGCCTCTCTTTCCGTCTGGAAGTTGGTGAGCTTCAGGAATGGCTCCGACTCCAAAGGGTGATGCGTCGCAGGTCACTCTCAGTGGTAAGGTGTCCGCTGAATTTTGGATGAGAACGGTAAAATTACGAGGTTTAGCAATCTTTTTTTATTTTTGAAAAGGCTTTTCTTTCTTTGTGCCCCCGTCCAAATTGCTTTTTTGTCTAGTAACCGGTGTAGCGGTTCTGTTTATAGAGTGGGGCATTATTTGGTAGGAATACGTTGTAAAAGTTTAATTAGACCCCAAGAATGCCTGTAACTCGCTTTTCTTCTTTGGCTCTGGTGCGTTATTTTATGGCTTTGGTTTTTCTTTTGGTGGTGTAATACCTCTCCGTCTATTAAATAGCCGCAGAAAATTCGACGCCTTATTTGGCCATGGCAGCTACTTTTTCTTTTTTTACTTTTTAGTCCAGCTTTCCGTGAATTTGTTAGTACCTTTTTTAGTGTCTGTTTAAGTTGGTTTCGTTTTTTGCTTGAGATTAGGACGTCGTCGATATCGGTACGAACTCCTTGTATGCCGTTTAGGAGGCGTTCCTGAGGCTTTGAAAAACGCCTGTGCTTAACACTGACTCAAATTGGAGTCTCTTGCATTCTGAATGCCCCTTTGTGTGTCACTATAGTCTGTGCCTCCGCTGTTTCGGGGTCTACTGGGAGTTGTTGGTATGCTTGTGCCAGGTCGAGTTTTGGCAAAAATTTTCCTCCCCCCAGGGAATGTAGGCAAGTGCTGGACTACTGGCACCCGGGTATGCGCTCTGTTGTTAGTGCCGTGGTTAGGGTCGCCTTGTATCACCACAGGATTTCGGATTGACCCGTCGGCTTTAATCGGTGTTGACTATCGCGTTGTCGGACGATTTGGCATGGGTCTACAGGCTCTAGCAACCCCCTGGGCTACTAATTTGTTTAGCTGTTTCCTCGATTTTTTTGCTTTTAAAGCAAACGGAACTCGCCCGAGCCTTTTAGTCTTTTTTAGGGGCTACTTTGTGGGTCTAGACTGAAAAGAAATAGGGTTTCCCCGGTACTTTGCCCAATGAGCCGTCGAACAGTCCTGGAATTCGATTTGGTCTTTCCTCCCAGTCTGTGTGCTCACTCGGTCTATCCCGGTCATCCCGATGCCGCAAAAGGCGCGAAACCATTCGATGCCCAGGAGGCTCTCGGCCTGTCTCGGTCGACTATTGGTCAGCGGGAGTATCTCGGCGTGCTGCCTTATACGAGACTTGAATTGGCCATGCCAACTACCGGGATTCGGTTTCCCCTGGTAGTCCTTGAGTGTTAGCCGCTGCTTTTTTAAGTTCTGTCGGTCGAATGCCCAGGGACTAGTTGATTTAATGGTGTTCCCACGAGACATAGACAGGAAGGATCCGAGTCCACCATCCATTTCGCAGGGTTTTCGCTCAATTTTCACTGTTACGTTGACTTTCTTTCCCGCTTTTCCGTCTTAGTGCTCCCTAATTGTAACAGTTTGGATGTGTATTCTCTCTGTTTGCAGTTTGCTTGTTTCGCGGCCACTTCTCTGCCGCTCGCCACGGGGCTCGGCTCGTGTGGGGAATTGCGCGTACTCGTCGGGCTGTAGTTTCTCTGTTCCTGCAGACTTTCTCGATGTCCCCTCGTTTCTTGCAACTTCGCAGATGGCATCGAGAAACCTGCATTCCCGCTTCTCGGGTGGCTTTTCCTCCACAGCCAGCGCTTCCCGCCAAATCTTTTCTTTTCGCGCTCTTTCTGCCGGCATGCGTGCGGTGGATTCCTCGTCGTCTCCGTCGTCTGACTCGGATGTTCTCCCCATAGTCCTCGTCGGTGGGTAGTTACGGGAGATTGTTTCTTGCAAGTGGCCTGGATTTTGTTTGTCCCTGCTCCGTGTTCATCTGTCTCATGGTAACGGCCTGACTTTTTCGCGGGCTTCCGGCGGCTGTGGGCTTCCGCGATGGCGTCAACTAGGGTTTATCTTTCGGCCTTGTTCAGAGCAGCCTTTACTTTGTGCCCGCTGAAATCACATTAGCCCAAATTACTGGTTCCCATCATCGCCTCGTCGAGGTTTTGAAGAATTAGCATTCTCCCCCTATCTGTCGAGTTGCGGCCACGAAAGTCGGCTACCGTCTCAACCTTCTTTCTGGTCTCTCCTCCGGTAGAATTCCGTGCCGTCTTATGAGGTTTGATTAACCCGTTGGTGCGTAGTGTGTTTTCAGTAGTTTTGGAGTTCGGACGCAGGTTAGTGATTAACGTCTCGGGCTTCGCAGGGCTTTTGCCAATTTTGGAAAATGGGTCGGCTTCCGCAGTGCGTTAGAAAAACGGGCTCTTTTTGGCGTTGTTCGGAGATGTCTTCCATCTCGTTGCTCTCCAGGTAACATCTGGAAGCGCGTCCTGCATACCGAATCCAGTCTTCCTCCGTTGGATTAAAGGTGCGGGCGCCGTGCGCGTTGTTCCCCAGCCATTTCGTTGTCGTCTGGAATTTTCCTTCACCGCGTGCTCGGTCATTGCGTTTAGTTGACGATCCCCACCTATCGTTGGCGCCAGTGTTTTGTCCGGAAAAACCGAGGTAAGACCGGGTTCCACAGCAAAAGTCTTTAATTTAAAGCTCAGGAATGTAGAAAGAGTAACGTTGGCTCAAGCCGCGCCGGGTCTCTTTTTATATCTTTTAGCCCGGCGCCCCGGCTTGCAGGCCAATGACAGTTGTTTAACTTTTGCCGCTTCCCGCGGCTGCAAGGGGAATTGGTTCAAAAGGAACCAATCCCCTTATCGTTCCTAGCAGCCAATGGGAATGCATTATTTGAAGCCACCAATCCCTTATCGTTCTTAGCAGCCAATGGGAATGCATTATTTGAAGCCGGTTATTTGCATACAGAACATTTTCCATTACTTCTCTTCGAAATTAATTGGTTGGTAACTTTCTCTTATGCTAACACACACACACACATACACACACAGAGTTTCTTTCCCATAAAAAGTTGGGCTACTTGCAATATTATTCTGTCTCTAGATTTGGGTCTAGACAATCTTAATTTTCTCCACTGTTGAAATGATGCTGTCAATCCTGAAGCTGACCTGACTGAAGCCATCTTGGAAGCTTCAGGGTTGCCACACTGGAGCTGAGGGGTGGGGAGGGGGAATTTGAAATAGCTAGGGTTTTGTAGTCAAAACAAAATGCTTTCCCTTGGGAACCAAGGACATTATCACACCTGGTCAGAGGAAGGAGGAATGATGTCACCAGGCAACCAAACACCACTGTGATTGGACTATGTGATTGGTTGTTTTGACAAACCAAAGTGAGAAACTTTCATTTTTAATTAGGTGAAAACAACAGGAAACTTCAGAGTCAGTTTTCACCAGGTCTGTGCCAATATGATATACCCAATAAAGCTATTCTTCAAGGAATCCACCTGCTTTGAAGTTTTGCTTGCTATGAGTCTATTACTTGGAACCCTGAAACATGCCATTATTGAGTTTTCCTGTGGGAGTCAACAAGTAAATTTCACTGTGATGAGCAGTGTTGAAACAACATGTCATGTCTGTGGCACAACATGTCTGTAGCACAAAAGCAGGAGATCACATGGTGCTGTCAGAAAAACCTGTTTGCTTTTTAGGGTTCAAAGGATATGTTTAATGAAAGTTAACCTGCTTCTGAAATTTCCCATTGAGTTTTAAATAATTTCCTTAATATCGTAAAAGTGTTCATGTTCAAAAAATTATAGACATATGACTGGTTGATAGGCAAGTATAAATGGAACTTAATAACACAATTCAAAGGTCACATTAATTAAAAGAAGAAATTTTAGCAGAGGTATTTTTTCCATGTTTCATGCATTCGTGCTTTATGTGTTAGAACACATAAAGTCATGGTGCTGCTGTCAGACACTGGCTGTTATTTAAGGAAAGTACATTGCCTACATGAGATACAGGAAGCAAAGATTTTTATTCTTGTCTAGCTTTGAATTCTTGTTACAGAGATGGGGGAGAAGGTGCCTCTACTTTGCACGTATTTTTATTTATATGAATTTAGAATAATACCAGAGACCATATACCAGCCAGAATTGCAGCAGTATGCATAGCTGTACAAACTGAAATAATAACAGTAACTACAGTAACAGCCAGCATATTTCTTATGAGTATCTCAACCAGTCAGATTTAATAAAAGAAATGACTTTCAAATAAGAAGATAATTTTGGTGAAATATCTGATGTGATTTTTTTTTGCAGATAATTTGTTAGATGTTAGCCCAAGGATATCTGTGAATATCTTCTATTTCATTATACAAATATCTCTCTTTATTAAAAATAAAAGGTTAACAGGGAAAGGAACATGGCTTCCATAGATAAAATAACATCTAATTAGAGTTCCCAGCTATAGGCAGAGGTTTTTGCTAAATGTACTAGTTTTTTTACTTACTTTTGGCTGATGGTTTTCATTTTAATTTTATAGACTTATTTATCAATCAATATATTTTAGTATGTACTTTAATAATAACTGCAATTTTCTATTTTTAAACAACTTGGACAACTGTATCCCAAAACAAGTTAGATGTTTAAATAAATACAAGCTAAATCTATTAATTTAAACAGGGTTTTTGATTTATTTTGTTTTTGTATCTCAAACATATATTTAAATACAATATTGGAACTTAACTTGGAATTTAGAATAAAACAGGTGCCACTGCAGTTGTATTTAAAACAACTCTCTTAGAAATTAGCAATAACTAAATATTTGTGGTATAATTATATATATTTTTATTGCTAGTGAAACGTAGCTGCAAAAAATATGCAGCTTAAGCGTCTTTTTGTAGGTATCTGGGTCTCAAACAGGTATTTAATTATTTATGGCTTGTTCAAACTTATAGTGACAGAAAGTATGAAAATGTGTTCATAAATGTTACTTATAGTACAAGATATAAATGATCTGTACATAACAATGACTTATTAAACACAATTTAGAGATCCCATAAACAGAGTTCCACATAAAACAAAATGAAATGAAACTTACAGTTGTTTTAGG
This sequence comes from Laticauda laticaudata, assembly GCA_004320025.1. Classification (NCBI taxonomy): domain Eukaryota; kingdom Metazoa; phylum Chordata; class Lepidosauria; order Squamata; family Elapidae; genus Laticauda; species Laticauda laticaudata. Next base: position 23,197 of record BHFT01052348.1, read on the forward strand.
ACATATAAATTGAAAATTGTGGGATTTATGCAACAGATGTTATTTGTAATTGAATTAACTAATTTTGTGGATTTGAATACTACGTTAAATCGTAAGCTAATTGAACAAACTGGACATATACAGAGATAAAAATTAGCAGCAATTAAGCTTAAAATACTTCAGTGTAGTTGCAAACTCTTAACAAACTGGTTAGGTGTGTTATGTAATGCCAGTCAACACATTTTAGTCTTATAAGCACAAACAAAGCAAGGTGACATGATCTATAGGCTAGAGGAACCCTACATTTTGTAAATTCATCCCAGAGACATAGTTACAGCGAAGCCATAATTTAGAACAGCTAGTTAATTCATTGATTAAAGACAATTTTATGGTATGACTGTAAAGTATGTTCAGGTAAGGCTTAGCAATGCAATGTTTGCAATGGTTCTCAACATTTGGTGCTCTGGAAGTCAAGTGATTAAAGAGAAATATATCATGTAATTAATGCTTCAGCCCGTTAATCAGGCCAATTAATCAACTGAAAGCTGGCAAGAGCAATAAAAAAGGCACTGAACTTCTTAGTTCATCATCCAAACCTGCACTTAAGCCCATGTCACACCGGCCAACGGATGCAAAAAGGACACAATGGATGAGCAAAATGTTCCATCCGTTGTTATCC
>BHFT01052349.1:0-36267 GCA_004320025.1 Laticauda laticaudata
TTCATCACTGGAGGCTTTCAAGAAGAGACTGGACTGCCATCTGTCAGAAATGGGGTAGGGTCTCCTGCTTGGGCAGAGGGTTGGACTAGATGACCTAAGAGTTCCTTCCAACTCTGTTAATCTGTTAATCAAGGGAAGAAAACTAAATTCCTATCCCTGATGGCTGAGAATTTCTGGGAGTTGAAGCCCATGTATCTTAAAGTTACTTATATTGAGATATACTAGTTCCCACTCCTCTCCCAAGTATTAGATGTAGGATCTAAACCCCACCCCCACCACAAAATTCTTATTTCTATTAGAGTTGAATTATTATGATCTTAAAAAAAATTAGAACAGGATCTTCTGAACCCATTTTCTCTTTAAAACCTAATTAAACTGAGGATAATAGCAAGGGCTATGATTACATAAGACCATACTGTGATATTTTTGGCCAGTTTATTAAATAAATTACAGTTTGCTTGATCACACATATATTGTTGCTTATCTTTGCATTTTTAAAATTTGGTGAGCTCATTTACATAATTACTAATAGACTGAAGTCTTCCACCATTTTTTTCCACACTCTAATAAGGTTTTGGATTCTATAGGGAGCCTAAAGAATTTTTGGAAATAAAAATTATGTGGGAGGGTGGTTCAATGCTTTTCAGTATGTCACATTATTATTTTAAGATTAAAACAGCTTCTGATCTTGTTATCACATTGTGCTGAACTATGATTTATTTAAATATGGTTTATTTAACACAGTGCATGACCACTGGCAATATTTATACAATATTGGGTTCATAAGCCATAATAATTGAATATATACAGAACGTTTCAGGCCATATCTGAGCAAGCATTACATTTGTACATTTTGTGCACCATGCTCTTCAAGGCAGATGAGATAGGGATTGGGGAATCTTGTTAATGCCTGGGGAAATTAGTCTGAATATAATTGATGTCCATATACAGATCTCACTGGTAAACAGAACAATTAAGTTTCCAGTGTAAGCAGAATAAAGGTTCCCTGAAATTGATCTGTGAGATTTCATGAGATGGTATTCCATATAAATCCAGGTACAACATTTTATGGCAACAGCCAAAATCATGGCTGCCATTGCTGAAAAAACATGGCACTTAGAATGTGAAAGCAGAAAAATATCAGCAGATCTGAGATTGGGTTGTGTAGATTAAGGATGTCTGCAATTGTGGTCAAAATGGCAGTTATAGCTGCCCTATCAAAAGTCTGAATGTTTTTATTGTACCATTGTGGCCATAATTTTGCCTTTTTGGCCTAGGTTTTCTAAATTAAGAATGTCTGTTAAATTGTGGTCAGAAAAGTCAAAATAGATCCAAAACAGATCATGTAATTTCTGTACATTTTAATGATCGTACAAATGGTAAAATCACAAGATCTGGAGAATTCTAAAAAGTCCTTAAATGTGGAAACAGTTTTACTCATGATGAATATAGAATGATTTGAATGGTATGAATAACATCTTCCCTTCGAATGCTTACAACTAAAAGCTAAGCTAAAAAGAAAAAAAAGTTCGGGTCTGTCACCTCAAGAGTCATTTCCTTTGAAATCTCCAGTGCATTTCTCATTTCTGTCGGCAAGTGTTTGGTGCGTTTACATGGTAACAGCCCAAAAAACAGTATGCAAATTCAGTATTATTGACTGTATACATTCCTTGGTTACTAGCCCTAACGATCAAGAAGTGAATGAAATGAGAATAAAGCACATTTTCAGATAAGCAAGAGGTTTCTTGAAACTAAGAATGAAACAAATTAAAATCATCAGAGGTTTAAGATCAGCAGCACAGAATTTACCACATTGGCTTTGACCTTGAACTCAGGAATGTTCTTCACTGGTGAGAATGGGAATTATGCAAGTTACCAGGCAGCAATCTGAGCTACTGTGTGATCCTGAAACAAAAATATCTATTTGCATGGTTCTGTGTGTTCCTCTATCTACGTGATAAACAGAATTCAACTATAGGCTTGTACCTGAGAAAATTGTTTAAGACCTTTATAAAAATACTTTTTTAATCTCCAGCAAGCCCAGACTTACAGAATGGAAGGGAAGAGAGCCTCTATTCTTCCACTGTAAATCAATTATCATCTTACTGATTTTGATAGTTAATTGGTTAATTATTGCCATGGATCTGCCTGCCTCCCATCCATCAAACAAAATGATGTTGCTATGTTCACACCAGCTAGAGACAGTGAGAAAGCCAAAGGTGTGCAAAGATAGTTTTTCTTCAAAAACTGTCCTTCAAAAAGCCAGGACAGAGGCCACAGAGTAAAGATAGGCAAGGACAATGTTGGTGTCGAGTTTTGCAGGCTCCAGGAACACATAACAAGTTCTTTAACTGAGGAGAGGCTCTCTGGTCAGGATAGACCAGTGGTCACCAACCGGTGAGCTGTGGACCACTGGTGGTCTGTGAGAAATTTTTGGTGGTATGCCGAGAAATGTCACCTCCAAAGCACCCCCCAAAGCAAATAATCCAGGCTGCGCAGGAACACAAGGCTGTGCCACCCACATGGCCCACGGGAACACAAAGCTTACATCGCTTGCATTGCGAACAACAGGAGATAGTGAAGGGAGGGGGAACTTGCCCCACACACCTGGCCTGGCCACCAGGCTGCTTCTTTCCACTTCTTTCTTCTGCTTTTGGCTACACACAAGGAAAGCAGCAAAAGTCTTTCTTTTTCTCCCCCAAAGTCCACCAGAAATGAGTTTTTAGGATTCTGCATGGCATCCTGTTCCAACAGGCTGCACCGGCAAAGACTCAATTCTGGTGGAGTTTGAGAGAGAGAAAGACTTCTACTTCTGCTGCTTTCCTTGCATGAAGACAAAAATCACTCTCTCCCCCCCCCACCCGAGCATGGACCTGGAGGTGGTATCCTGCGATCCCAAATAAAGAATGATCGATCAGTAGGAAAATGGGGTGGGAAATTTTCCTGCAGACTTTTTTTTGGGATTTTCCCAGGGACCCTGGGAAAATCCACCAAAAAGTCTGCAGGAAAATTCCCCACTCCATTTTCCTATTGATCATTCTTTATTTGGGATTGTATATACCACCCCCTCTCTCTCCCCAAGAATGGAGCTAAAAAGCAAGTTAGTGAAGGAATGTGGCTGCCTTGGAGGGTGTGTGTGTGTGTGTATGAGAGAGAGAGAGAGAGAAAGAGAGAGAGAGAGAGAGAGAGAGAGAGAGAGAGAGAGAGAGAGAGAGAGAGCACACGAACATCACCACCAGCTCTCCGAGGTTAGATCAGATCAGATCGATCTCTCTTTCTCTCCCACCAATGTCAGTAAAACACCATCAGTCAAAATTCATATTGGTGGTCTGCGGGATTTAAAATTATGCGTTTGGTGATCCCTGAGGTCCAAAAGGTTGGCAACCCCTGGGATAGATAACTTCCCACTGTATAAGCATCAGAAAATGTTTGACTCTGTGCTAAAAACACTGCATAGCACAGAGAAGCAAAAAAGGAGGCAAAGGGCTGGTGAGGAAGAAGGATGCCCAATGCTAGTGGCAAGCAGCCCAGTAGCCCAGCTCAAAGGAGAGAGAAGCAAGTAGTTGTGCTGACAGCTGGGAGCCATGTTTTTCTTTGGAGTTTCGATCAGAAAAGAAAGAGAAAGAAAGCAGAAATATAATAACTATATTTCTATATAGTTAAGAAATATAATAACTATAGCACACAGATGTCAAGCAACCCCTGGTTAGTAATAGGGTTTAAATTAACATACAAGCATGAAATTATCTCTTCCCTTCCACACACACATCCTCCCACAGTATAAATCTTATCAGTGTAGCTAATCTCTGCATCTAATGAAAGATGCTGCAGCTCACAAAAGTTTGCCTTTTAATAAAATATGTTAGCTGGAAAACATAGTATCATGCACCTGATTTTTTTAACCAATGTAGACTAACACAGCTTTCTTCAGAATCTCTCACTTCCTGTTTCTACCCACACAAAATGTTACTTTGTTATTGTCTGCAAGTGTTCGGTTGCTGATTAACATCTTGATCATTAATACTGCTTAGAGTAGTTCAACCCTAAGATTCATAGAAACATAAGAAGTTGATTAGCCAAAGCAAATACTTGATTTATTAGGTAGCAAACACAATTTATTTGATCTACTTGATTCCTGATTTGATTCTTTGGCTTCCTTTGGCTAGAATTTCAGTGGAGCATAAATGAAGACATGTATATCATGAAGAATTAATTTTTTCACATGTCTATGATGATTCCATGATGTCACTGTGCCTTCTGTCATATGCTTATGATTACAGTATAAAGTTATCATTAGTCAACCATCTAACTCAGGAGTGTCAAACTCAATTTTATTGAGGGCTGTATCAGGGTTGTCTTTGACCTTTGGGGGGGCAGGGGGGCATGGCTAGCTCGATGTCATTCATGTCGTGGGCGCCTTTGGTAGCCTGAGCGCTCTGCCAACAAAACAGGCTCTTGAATTCTGTTTCTGATAGCAACCCTCTGCCAGTGAAAACAGAGCTTGGGAGGGTTGCACATGGCTCTCCCAAACTTCATTTTCACGGGCAGAGGCACCACAGCCAGTCCTTTGCTGTTTCCAGGATGGCACTACAGGCCAGATCTAAGCACCATGTGGGCCACCGGCTCTGGCCCCAGGCCTTGAATTTGACATCTGTGGTCTAACCGGTCACTTCTGTTGCAATTATATAGCACAAACAAAGCAAATTATAACTTCAAAGTAAATTAGTTATAAAAACAGAATTCTTTTAATGCAGTTAATTATAATTAATGCATTTTTTAACTTCAAACTGAAAAAGCAGTGTCTGTGTGTAGGGGTAGGAAAGGATTATTTGCAAAACAGAAACCATGATCATTGCCTGAGTTCAGAGGAATGAAACTGCAGTTTCCCCTAAATAATACTTTCCTGTTGGAATAGCTAAAACAAACAAAGAATAGTTCCTCAGTGGTAATTTATAGCAGTCTTTCACAATCTGGTTGGGGAATTCTGGGAGTTGGAGTCCACCCATCTTAAACTTACTGAGAGTACGAAACATTGATTTATAGCTTATTCTAGCATCCCCCATAAGTTATAGTAACCTAAAAATTATTGTTGCAGCCACATAAAACTAGTATATTGCCACGGTGATTCTTAAATTATGCTATAAGGTAATCTAAATCATTAGTGAACATACGGACACAATTTCTTTATGAAATTAATTTTATTCCAATTAAAAACAATGGGCTTTATGACACAATTTATATCTCTAGCCCCACTGCAATTGGCTTCACATTTACTAGGGATTAGAATTCATCAACAGTGTTATTTGCAATTTGAGAAGAACATGAAACATTAATCTTTGACATCATTGTTGCTTCCAGTTCAAAATCAACTTCAGAAGAAGAATTACTAGGTAATTTTCCTGTCAGCATTTTAAAAAACTTTATACTTCATATTGACATATTCATATTTTTATTCATATTCATATTGACGAATTCATATTCACATTCATATTTTAATGCCTATTTTTTGTTATATTTCCTTTCATGTCTTTTGAAAAAAAGTTCTTCCTCATGGTGTGATAAGAATTCAGATTAAAACTGACAAGACAATTGCAAGTGACCAGATAAGTCATGTGCAGTGTTTACAAGCACTTAATCTTGAGCTAGATATCATTTTGCAAGTACTTTATGAATTCAAAATACAGTATTTAGATAATTGTTTCTCAACCTTGGCAATTTTAAGATATATGGACTGCGATTGTGATAATTACAAGTCCAAATGTCTTAAAGTTGTTAAGATTGAAAAATACTGACTTCTTTCAACTTTTTCCATTGTAGCACCTTCTACGATGGGGACTATATCTCCCATGATTCTCAGCCAATAATCTAAAATTAATGCAAAATAATCTTTAAACTACCAATTTTCACTTCCTGGTCCTTTAGTATAGTGTTTCTCAACCTTGGCAGCTTAAAGATGTATGAGCTTCAACTCCCAGAATTCTGGAAACTGAAATTCATATATTTTCAGGTTTCCAGGGTTGAGAAACACTACCTTAGTATGAAGATAATTTATGTTCCCTTATAGAAAGGACCTGAGATGAGGAAGGACAGCTGGCCAACTTCACAACCCTGAGATTGTGCATGGAACACTTCATATTCACCATTCAATGGTCCATTTGAACTATCCTGTAATATTAGTATCCACTCCCAGCCAACCAGATCTTCCTTGCATTTCAAGGTACCAGATTCTGGAGCTACCGTTATACTTCACCATCCTCCTCCTTCATAAATTCATCCAAATAGATTAGTGCTACAACCCACATTTTTACTATATGTGATATACTTTCATATATCCACAACAGAAATCTGAACAAGCAAATGACTCAGTCCCTAGAATCACCCAACCATGCATTTCCATATTTCTGTCCATAATGCAGACCCAAACTGGACAAATATATTGCCCTGTTTGAAAGAGTTGATAGCATAGAAATATGAATAACATCCCTTGACATCATAATAGCATCACTGGACACTATAAAAGCAAGATTAACTAACCTTGAAAAAAAAAGACACAACACAAAAAAACGAACATCCAATAGCTACAAACCACATCTCTACCGAACAACCGCAATCCAATCCACAAAAAAACACAAATTCAACCAATAATGATATCCCAATCTTCATCAAATAATCTGTCGAGTGCAAACGGAAATATCCAGGTGTCATCTTATTTGGTCTAGAGGACAACAATGACAATAATAACATCAGAAATGTCTGCAACATCATCAATGACTATCAAGCATTAATCATTTCCCCTGATGAAATACATTTCTCACATTGGTCCAGAGTTAAAAAAACAGTGATGTCTCGATGGACCCATGTTTCTGCAGGGTCATTTGCAAAAATGAATCAAGCAAACATAAATTCATTTACACTATAAATTCACTCGCCAAGAGCAACACCAACCATAAGAACCTCTGTTCTTACCCTGACCTAACCTTACAGCAACGTGTACGATCCCGTGAACTACGCTCCAAGCTCAAAAGACTCCAAGAACAAGGAAATACTAACCTATACATTAACTACCACACAGAATGTATCAAAAGCAAGATCTTCAACTTACATCCATCACCCCAACATCCAACATGCATGCATGCCCCTTACTTCCTCCAGACCCACTACTACATATCTAAAATGCAAACTACTCAACGCAAGAAACCTTGCAAACAAAATGCATGAATTCCTCATCTTATTAGGCACGACCACATTCGACATATTTGTCTGTGAAAAACGGTTAAATGTATCTTTTCCAGACTCCATTACCACAGTCAGAGAATATCATGTTTATTGGTCAGATCATGAAATCTTTAGAGGAAGTGGAGTTGCTATCTTCTACAAAAAATCCCTAAATCTAAAAAAGATTCAAATTACACAGAAACTTGCTTTTCCAGAGACCATTGTCTGTGAACTGTCTTCAAATACCACAATCTACTTCTTACTATGCTACAGAGTCCCTGATTATGACATAATTCATGCAAACAAACTAACTTTACTGCTAACATGGGCTGCCTCTTGCCCATGCCCTCTTATTTTCCTTGGTGACCTCAATCTACCTCTTATAAATTGGACCCTAAATGAATGTACATTGAATCCATACATGCAGCCCTGTACAATGCCATTACTACACTGGGACTGGATCATTTAGTAACTAAAAACATGAGACTCAACAACTGCCTCAACCTCATCTTCTGCAATAGCTCAAACTCAATATATGGCCTACAAATACAAGAACCCTTTTCAAACAGTGTCCACAGTATGATCAACTTTTGTCTCAATTTATGTCCTCACAAAGAGGAACATAATGATCGATTCCCAAAATACAACTTCAAAAAAAGTTATGATCTTATAGATAGATGCCAACCTATCATTTCTTGATTGGCACATTCTATTCTCTAGCTGTAATACTACAGAAGACCATTATAATGCATTCATGTTTGAACTTGAAAGAGTTCCTTTTCTTACTCAAGTTTATACTTATACCTATTATCTTGTAAGCAATTGACAAATCAAATAAATAAATTAAATAAACAATTTCTATCAGAAGTAGCTCTCTGGTTGCATGGTTCTTTTTTCTGGCATTTTAAATTCTTTTCATGCTGTGAAATAACAGCAACATTTTTACAAATCAGATGATTTCCCTCTAGCCATGATTGCATATTTCTATTGCATCTGAATAGGAAAAAGTCCATTTTAAGCAAAATCTGCAAATTCCAAGGATGAAGGTCAGACCTTGCTGTAATGAGACAAACATTGTCCCTATAGGAAATGAATTCCTCACAGGTTCTACAGACTGGAGTACAATATTGTAAAAAGATAAGACTAGAAACTAGAGAACTATTGGCTCTGTGGGAAGTTTTAAATGCAGTTCTAAAGTACCCAAGGAACTGTGTGAAAGTGATTTGACTCACATTTTAGTTTATTTGGTGCAATTTAAATTTAGTTTTCCTTTTCTTAAATATTTAGAAAAAAATTTGTTCCATGGGATAAAATCTTGTAGTAGATATACAACTGTTGCTTCCAGATAAGTTTGCAAACTTGTTACTAATTTTAAGGGTGATCTGACTACTATATTTCCTTAGATACTACAAACTCTTAAGTGGCTTCACCCACCAGTCTGGCATACCAGTTTACTTGAGTTTGGCAGGCATTGCAGCTTATTTAATAACTCAACATGATTGGAACAAAGCCTGACTTAGCAAGTCCAGATCCAAGTACCACATACTTCCCTTTAAGCAATATGTGTGGAAAAAGTAACACCAGCAGCACTATTAGAAAAGCACCTCGGTAAAAAAGATAAGACTGCTAGAGTTGCCTCATGGAAGTGACTGATAATGGGCACGCATAAGGCCGTCCTCGGCCTAGAAGCAGGCAACAAAGGACGAATTCGTGCATACGAAGCGAGGGAGCCTCAATCGCTTCTTCGTCCTTTTTCAATTTCTCAAAGGGAGATCCCGGATACGAGTTTCATTTTTTGTCCAACCATCGGGAAGCCTAACAGTCTTTTGGATCTTTCGTCTTTCCACTCCTGCTCAGAGGTTCCAACTCACTTCCTCCCCCATTTTTCCATCTCTTTCCCTCTGCGAGTCCCCCGCCTTAGTTTTCTCTCCCTCCTCCTTTCTTTCGCGATGGCCTCTTTCCGTTTTCGCATCAACAATTTGGACCGTTGCAAGGGAGCGCTGCTTCTTCCGCCATCTCTCTTCTATTGGCCACCACTTTGCCGCTCTGCTGCCGATCTCCACCCTTGTCAGCGGGGAGGTAGAAAATCAATCTAAAGTACAAAAAGTTATAAACGCACAAAGGAAGAAAGAGCTAATGAACAGGAAAGCGCGGAAATATTTAATGACCCTAAACGCAATTTGTTCGCTCAATAAAACACTTGGGTTACCTTTAAAAAAAATGTTTGGTGAATGTAGTTAATTCTAGATTGAACAGAGCAACAGGACAGTATCTTTTGGAGAGCAAAATTAGCTCTTTACTCTTAGGTATCAAAAGTGTCTATTTCTTGTGCACCCGATTGGTGGATTTGCCTATTAGATTAGACGACGGTAACGCTCCGGAGGGTGGGACCAGGTCTGGTATAAGAGGCACGCGCGGGAGGAGCAATTTCTTTCCACCCTTGCCCTAGTTTAAAGCGAGACTTCGTCGACGACGCTACTTCGTGATCGAGAAGCGCATCGGATTCTCAAGATGAGCACCCGGAGCACTTCTTCCTCCTACCGCCGCATATTCGGCGGCAGCCGGCCCAGCAGCACCCGCTCTATAACTTCTAGCACCCGATACTCGGTGGGTAGCGCCATCCGACCGAGCTCCGTCCGCCTGGTCTCCTCTCCCGGCGGAATCTATGCCTCCAAAGCCGTGAGGGTTCGAAGCAGCCTTCCGCCGATGCGGATCGGCGGCGATCCCCTAGTCGACTTCTCCCTCGCCGACGCCATTAACACCGAGTTCAAGACGAACCGCACCAACGAGAAGGCCGAGCTGCAGGAGCTCAACGACCGCTTCGCCAACTACATCGACAAGGTGCGCTTCCTCGAGCAGCAGAACAAGATCCTGGTGGCCGAGCTCGAGCAGCTCAAGGGCAAAGGCACCTCCCGCCTGGGCGACATCTACGAGGAGGAGATGCGCGAGCTGCGCCGGCAAGTGGACCAGCTCACCAACGAGAAGGCGCGCGTGGAAGTGGAGCGCGACAACCTGGGTGAGGACATCCAGCGTCTGCGCGAGAAGTAAGTGGCCAGGGAAGCGAGTCGGGTCCTGGAGCAGCTTGCTGGGCAGGTCCCGTTCGTCTGAATGGTGTAGGAGTTAAAGTGCTGGCCTTAGAAAACCAGGAGACTGGAATTATAGTCCCGACACAGACGTAAAAGCCGACTAGGTGACTTTGGGCCAGCCTAAACCCACACAGTTGTGATGGGGAGAAAGGGGGAAGAAAAAAAAAGTGTTTCCCACCTTGAATTACTTACAAAATAATAAAAGTGGGATTAAAAATCGAACAACAACCCTACAAAGAATCTCTCTTTGTGAGCCATGACATAGGATATTATAAAGCTCTTTGTGTGAACGGAGTAAGTTTTAGGAGGAGGCTGTATCTTCTGTTCCTAAAAACGAACTATCTGGATAATAAAACTATTGGTTAATAGTACATTTGCCAGAGAAGAGCCTGCTCTCCCGATTAGATAATGGGTGTGTCCGCTGGGGGTAGTAACTGGTGTGCAAGTAATGGAGGACAAGGGAAAAAGGAGCTAGTGGGATTTTTCTCACTATCTCCCAATTTACTGGGCATTTTATGTTCCTTTTTAATGTATAAAATTAATTGCAGAGGCAAACACCAGTTTAATAGATATTTCTATCCTGGATTGTAAAGTAAGTATGTATCCTTTATGTAGGCTCTTTTATATATGTAAAAGTGCAAACATACAGCTGCCCCTTAGAACTGTGCAAATGAAATAGAAAATGAGTATCTTAGTTAGGAAGTTGCAGCTGTAGTTAAAGCAGCATATGTTTTCAGTTCTCCCTTGGAAATAAAACTGGTGATGTTACCTCTGGTTAAATAGTTAATTCCAAAGATTTAGTTTCAAAAGTTTGTGAAAACTTTTTTGTTTTCAAAGGCTTGTGGATACTTAAGAATTACTTCTTTATATTCTCAGTAATTGATGCAAATCATCATAAATATGATAAACTGCATAGAAAGTTGAAAGACATTTCCAGAATAAAGCTTAGGGAGTTTTTTAAAAAAATTGGAAGCACAATACAATTCTTTGTCCAGAAGAATGCATTAGGCGGTCACAGAAACAAATGATTTGGGTCCCCCCCCCCTTTGATGCTTTGTAGCAGGGATAGACACCATTTTGGTCTCAGCTCATTTATACTGAAGACAGAAAACCCTCAGTGAGTGAGGTTACATCATATATGTGGCTGAATATGGGATTTTTTTCCCCTTCAAATTTTTTGAACAGGAATTATTTTTACTTTGCTAAAACCAGTTAAGTCTGTTTTAGAATTTACTCTTTGGTTTTAAATTTCCTTCCTCATTTTTTTTCGCCAGCCCAACTTAGGAAGGTAGCAAGTTGAGGAAAGCTATGATATAATGGGACCATAGTAGATGAAAAAACTTTTGTAAACAAAATTTTGTAAGTTACCCATTCCTGATTTTATATAGAAATGAGTATTAAATTACTTTTTGAGTTAAACTAGAGTTTGATTTACTAAGTCTTGTACTAATGGGGTTTAGTATAAATCCTATTCAGCTCAATGGGATTTGTTCTAATAAATTTATATGATTTGCAATTGATGGCTGTTTAAGAGTAAGCCCTGCAGGATTCAGATAAACTTGCACTAAATCATATTTTTTTTCTGCCTGTTGAAATTTCAGTTTGTGTTTGTACTGGACAACTAGGTTCTAGTTTCATTGGTACTAGAATTAAAAGATATAAACTAGAATGCTACCTTGGTAAAAAGATGCAGCTTTGGTAGTGATTGTAGTGGGGGAAATCAGCAGTTTAGCAAACTTCATTTCTGATCCAAAATTGGGGTCACCAATTTTGTGTCCGGGATATTGTTGGATTAAATTATGCAATTCAAGCAGTTTCACTCTAGAGGTAATCACATACCATGATGAAAAAGAATTGTCCGTAACAAAAATATTTTTTGTTAATTGGAAGCTTTTTTTTCTTGCTTCCCTCTTATTTTCTTTCTTAGGTATGGCTGCCTGTGACATCTAATCTTTTTGTGATTGACATTTTGAACATATTTGAATTATTTTTTCAGACTTCAGGATGAGATGCTTCAGAGAGAAGATGCTGAGAACTCTTTACAGTCTTTCAGGCAGGTTAGTATCTGTAGCTTTTCTTGGAAAAGTAACGCTGAAGCCACCTAGCGGTTAAAAAGTTTGTAGGCAAGTAATTTCTTAGACTGAAACTTTAAAATGCCTGAAGGGAAGCCTTCCCTATTGTTTGATATAAATACCTGTTTGTTGCTTCTGATAAACTTATATTTTTGACTGTGCAGCAAGTATTGATACATTAATAATTTTATTAGAATTTTAGTTAGTCCATTGAAAGGCCTCTCTTCTAATCCAGAAATTCTCTGTAATACACCAGCCAAACACATGTTTCTGTGAAAACTGAAAGGGAGGGGACAATGCTCCTTAAGATTTCAACTCTCCAAAGTTTAGATTCAATCATACTATCTCAAATTATAGGCATAGCTTACAAAATTATCTGTATACCACATATTGATTTATGTGCCATAAATATACACTTGTGTTCACAGAAAAGGCAGCTTTTAAGATGCTATCTGGAAGAAAGATTATTTTTCCTCTAATAGGCTGGATCCAGAGATCTACTAAAATCAGATTATTTTAGTACAAAACTCAGAGATTGCCCTTGCTAATAACTGGCTTGTAGGAAGGTGACTGAGATTTTCATTATTATATGTACAAAGGTTTCAAGATCATTTCTTTAAGCATTACTTTTCCTCTTAAAGTTTTGACCTGTGTTTAGATTAGTTTGTGAACATATGAATGCTTCATATTTGTTTGCTCAGTTATTTTTAGAGCCAAGATTTTTAAAAATTCTGGCAAAAATTTTGCCTGCCATCCAAGGGGTTCAATGGAATCTATCCCCCTCACCCAGTTCCATAGGGGTGAAAGAGGGAACATCTGTTCTCTCCACTGAAAGGTATTAATAGTTTCTATGGGATTCAGTCTGGAATGCGGAGCCTGCCTTGTGGCCAGAGACTGAAATAACAGAAGCTTTTGTATTCTGGGGTACTTTTAACCAAAGGCTGCATTCTTACTGAATTTGTCATGATGCAAGCACATTTTAAGAACCCACAAATTAAAGTATTAGTCACTTTATCTATTACAATTTATAAGTAGGCATTGAACATTTTTAACTGCTGACCTGACACTAGCTGAAACTGTTGTTGTTGTTTTTTTAAGTTTCTTTAGGGTTCAAACTTCACAGATAATTTCCCGAGTGGTGGTGGTACCAGAGCTGTTTTTCATTCAGAATAAACTTTCTTCAAACGCTGAAAAAGTGCTGAGTCTGAATGCTAATTTGCATATCATCCATTGATTAGCTTAGTTCTTTGTACAGGCTGCAGTTTAGCTTAAATAAGCAATCATTGGGATCCTTGACATTCAATGACCAACTACCAGACATTTTTTTTCCAAAAGAATTAAAAGCAACTGGAATATAAAGGGGTTTTTATTTAGTAGGTTGTGTGTTTTGGTTTATTTCACTACAATGATGGGTAAGTGTTAGGTTGTTCTAATGTTTTCCCCTCATGTTTAAGCCAGATAATCAGTTGATGGGAAAGACTTCAGTTGTATATGCTAGGAGTTGATGGTGCCGAAGTCATAAGTGTCAACAACACTTTTACATCATGACTGAAACCACAGGGACTGAAATACTGCATGGGACATAATGGGTTAATACAAAGATTCACAAATTCTGTGATTCCCCATAAAATAATACACTTATATTTGCAAAGCAAAAGAAACCCAAAATCTACTCTAGTCCCACACACTGGCGATATGCACGGCACCAGGAACAGCCCCTCAAAGTGCCATTTTACCAAAAAGAGGAAACTGTACCCTGTATTTTCTTCTTGATTCTGAGGAGATAACCCAGTCCAGGCCTTTTCCTCCCTATTAGCGTATACTACATATAGCAACACTTCCTTCTCTCCCTGCTAAGATTTTGAATTAGGTATTGTGATACAATATTGTGTTCATTTGCCTCTCAGCCTTTCTCCTTGGAGGCACCAGTTTTCCTCCCTTGATTGGATTCAGGTAACAATGCAAACTCTCAAAGAGATTTGCTTTAGTTTCCATGTGTTGGGTGTCCCCAGTGTCATGGCTCATTTTTTTCATCCTGAAAAAAAAAATCATTTCTTCCTTTTCCATTCAGTAAGTTCAACAGTAGTACTGTGTCATCTTGAAAGTGGCAACCTAAGCTAGTTTTCTCACCAGCCATGCACATTATGGTGTTTCTTCCTGGACTCTGTGTTTTAGGCTATTCAGAAATTTTTATTTCCCTTTGGATGTGTTGGTGAGTATGCTGAGCCATAGACTGAAAATCCCTAGTTTATCAGATATTACCCACCAAACAAGGAGAAATAATGTTGCTCATTTCAGTTGAAACATTGGAAAAGAAATGCTCAGTTTTATGATAAACCTCTGAAGCTTGAGGAAAAGTTTTAAATTTAAATTTACACATTTCAGATTATGTAAATGCCTTTGAATGCCATTTTAAACATTGTAAACTTTGTTGCATCTGTACAACTTTAAAACTTGAAGAAAAGTCTTGCATTTTTCTAGTGTAACATATAACGTGTTTGAAATGCAGCTCCACAAATTCTCAGCCACCATTATGTGTGGTTTGAACCAGGCAATATAATGTGAACAAACCTTGGCTTGTTTCAAATACCATTAGGTGATTCCTATGGGCACCAAGACTGTAAAACCACAAATTAAATAAAATTAAATAAAAATAAGATGGCTGAGAAAATATACTTAAAAACAAATCTCCAAAACATTGCAAGATTACAAAACAGTGGGATTTTGATATCTTTCCTAAAATCTTGGGCTATTTCAACTAAAATCGGAAGAAGTCTATCCTATTAATTTCCTGAATTTAGACTCCACAATTTTTGACTATTCCTGGTGCCAGTAAAGATTGCTAACCTCTGAATTAATGTCTGTAAACTTGAGTAATATATTTCCCCCCATTTGGATTATAATCTATTTTATATCTGTTTCCAATTGCACGAGATTAAGGCTTTTCCCCATAATGTCACACTGAAAAAAAATACTTCATGTCATTACATGGTCTGCTTTGTAGTAGAGATATTCTTCTCTGTATCATAAATCTGATGCAGTGGGGTTGTTTTAGCCTTAGTGGTTTTAAATTGCTGGCTGGGGAATTTTAGACTTAACATCTTAAAAGTTATCAAGGTTGGGAAACATTGACCTACTTGTAGTAATCAAATCAGCTTGCAAAATACTTTTCAGTATGGCAGCATTTCCAGATGTTTCCTCAACTATATGGGAAGCAATGTCTCATGGGACCCATAGTTGTCTTCTCACCTGCTTTCAGGAGCAAAATGAGACAATGAAGTCCTTGGGAGGGCAAGTGAAACACTGCATTAAACATGTTCTGGTCTTAATGTATTACTGGTGGATAATGTTTTTTAAAGGAAATCTGTTCCATTATAATTTAGCATTTTGTAGCTAAATATTAGCTGCACAGTGTTGGGGCTGACTGCTGTTTTCGTTCTTTGAATCACTAATTACTGAAAAACAGTGGGACTCCCAAGAAGGATTGAATACATTTAACCGTATCCAGATTACTTTCAGTCTGCTAGAAAGTCACATGGGTATAGTTAAATGTTCAGTGAGCATTGGGCTGGAAAATGGACTTCGAAAAGATGTGAAGTCATCCTCCTGGCTTATATTTTGCCCAGTCCAAGCTTGGGTTTCTGTATGCTTAAGTTTAACTGTTTTGTGGAAGGGTCTGGTAGTTCTGCAAAGACTATATGAGACCAAAGTTATTGATACAAATTATAATTTCACCGTACACCACCACGTTGCTTCAATTTTGGTTGTAACATTTTCTTCCCTCCCCATTTTGGATGTTTTCCTGTTTGCTTGAAAAATGGACATATTTAATGAAAACACATTGTAGAGGGCTACCCTGAATGGAATGTGAAGCAAAGTTCACAGGAATTAATCAGAAAAGAGTCCCTTCTCTACAGTAATCTAAGTTTTTTTAAGCCTTAGAGGAGTTTTCTCCCCTCTCATCCTGTAACAACACTGTGTCTGTTGAGATATAGTTGGCAGGAAAGGAGACTTCTCAGTGGCTTCTTTTTCAGTCTTTGGAACTCTCTGCCAAGGGAGGCCAGGACAAGGTTATACTCGCTTCACTGGTGAGCAACAGTATTTTATTATACTTGGCTTTTAAGCTGACTTCGTTGAGAAAGGTCCAAAATGATATTTCTTTTTGTGTTTTCTTTTAACTACAGGTAGTCCTTGACTTATATATTTTGGGTGCTTGGCAACTGTTCACATTTGCAATCAGTTGCATCATCCCATTTTCCCCCCACTACAAAAGAAGAAAAAATGCCTATTGGCTGTATTGGATTTAAATAATAACCTGATAGTTTTCTTAATGATTGTGGAGACTTGCTTTATGACCATTGTAAAAATGGTGGCAAAAATCTAAGCCTGGGCATGTGGTGCCTTAATTTACATCAAAATTCCAGACTCCATTGTCATTTGTTCTCCTGATGAGATTCAGCTATAACTCCCAGTATCCTTCAAATGGATATCCTGGCTAAATAGTAGTTTAAGTATAGTGTTACATCTGCATACAGATTTAGCAACTGCATCATTTGGCAGTTACAGTAGTGGTGAAAAATAAATTTTCAAACAATCCTCACTTTTATAACCTTTGCAGGTCTTAAACACAGGAGAGCTGAACTAAGATCATAAGCACAGTTGAGATCCCATTTAGTGACCGCTTTGCTTGATGACCAGCTTAAGTTGCTGGTTGCTGGTCCCAATTGTGGTTGTATGTATAAAGTGTATGAAATGAAAGCATAATTTGGGATTCACTGATTTGGATTTTTTTAAGGCCTGACAGTTTCATACATTCACCCTGTCACATAATGAAAGAAAGTGAAGATGCTGAACGATATTATAAATTCTGAAACCTGAAACATAATAATTGTAGTTTAATTTTAGCCTTGTTTGAATGTTACAGGACAATTTATGTTAAGCACATGGCACTATAGGAAAAATATAACACTGAAAGACTTACCTTTTCTCTTCTTTGCAAATTGTCAATATTTTTTTTCCTTGGAAAAGGTCAGTTCCTTCCTACTTGTTTAGTATACTGGAAAGAAATGAAATTTACTCATTTTTAAACATAATTGCTGCAGGCATGAAAAGAGTTGACCACAGAGTTTATTGTGGGCATTATTCACATTTCAAGGGTGTTTTCTCACCTGGCTGTTGAATTAATTTTATTCTTTCTTTCTTCAGGATGTTGACAATGCCTCCTTGGTCCGTCTGGATCTGGAACGCAAAGTTGAAACTCTGCAAGAAGAAATTATTTTCTTGAAGAAACTTCATGAGGAGGTACATAGTTTTAAGGTTATCTGGACAAAGAATAATCTTGATAAATGTGCTCGCTGCTTAACCAGTATTTATTTATCCCTGAAGGAAATCCGTGAGTTGCAAGCCCAAATCCAGGATCAGCATGTTCAGATTGATATGGATGTTGCCAAGCCTGATCTCACTGCTGCCCTGCGTGATGTACGTCAGCAGTATGAATCTGTGGCTTCAAAGAACCTTCAAGAAACTGAGGAGTGGTACAAATCCAAAGTAAGCAAAAGTTTTTCAATAACACTTTAAGAAGAAGGAAAAAAATCTGTAGTTGATCAACTTACAATTTTTAAGTTCTATCTTGTTGACTGAAGGTCAAACAACAATGCGTGTGCACACTCACACAAGTCATTTAATATTCATTTTGGAATAATCTAAATCTACACTTAGGTTAGAGCTAACATTAAACTTAGAAAGAATTATGACCATTAAAAGTGACCTGGGTATATTTAAAATGCTAACATTTTCATGCTTGCCATTTAGAAAGCAGGACCTTGCATTTTCTACTTCTAGAAGAGAATCTGGGCAACTCTTGTATTTTTCAGTTAAAAGAATTAGTTCAGTATTTGCCTACTCAAAAGTAGATCTTACTGATTTTAGTGGGATAAAAAGAAAAACCTGATGCCTAAATTTGCCTTGATATGACTGCCAGCCAGATTTTGCTACATGAATCTCAAATATATTTATGATTAATCAATGCTAGTCCAGAATATTTCATATAATTCAATTCAATTTATTGGCTATCACTAATCTAAATGATTCCCTGTATCTTCTGTCCTGAAGCTGCAAGATAGAAATAGTTTTCCTTCTGCACTGTTGCTAAGTCAATGAGCCAGTTTGGTTTTGTTGTTAAAAAGCTAGTGAAATCCTGCAGGGATTACTTTTGCCTTGTAAACAAAAGCTCTGAAAATAAAGAGTCAGGAGTAAAGGCTGTAATCTTCCAAAGCACACCAGTTAAAACATGGTGGTTTTTTTAAAATATACAAGTTTCAAAGAATGTTAATAAAGTGCAGCTGGTCCACCAAAAGTGACTTGTTAAGAAGGTATTGATCTATCACTGGATTCTGCTGGTTTAGCTCTAATATTAAATATTTACACTAACTATTGCTAAATGTGAAAAGTTGTATTCATCCTTTTATGTTCCCCTTTATGCTGAAAAAGTAGAAGCAGTAGAAGTAGTGAATCCAAATTGAAATGAAGGGCCGATCCAACAATTTATTTGATAAATTGAATAATGAATAAGTAATATATATTACCAATTCAAAAGGTGACCCATGCATGCCTTAGCAGGAAGACAATACCTTCCTATAAATATGGCCACTCCGGTTTGGTATATTATACATACCCATGGATAAGTCAACCATTGATATTTTTATTTATCTGGCCTATCTGCAGGTGACACATTTCTGAATTGTATTTTGGTTAAATAATCTGAGGGTAAGTTTACCTATATAAAGAACAAGGATACTTTAAAAATTACCAATACATACATTTTGGGATGTATTTTTGGACCTAACATTATTGGCTTATCTCTACATGCATAGTGTATTTTTTTCTTTAAAACTAGAAATAGTTTTCCAGTTGCTTAATATTCAAAACCATTTGTAATTCCGGTAAGGCACTTCAGAAGATAAATAATTCCCAAGTGTTGCTTAAGATAATTTTTATATATATTGTTTTGCCAGCTCTATCATGCATAAAAGGGGTCGCACATTATGCTAAATCATGACTTATTTTAACTATGTTTGTTGAATTAATTAGAACCACATACCAAACCATACTATGCCATAAAAAAGCACAGTACAGTTTTTGAACTCAACCAATTAAGTGGATAAAGCTTATTAATTTGAATTAATGAATGGATAAAAAAGTGGGTTTTTTAAATTCATGCACATTTACAGTTTCATAACTTGGCATATTAGTTTGCAGATCTGTCTGAAGCAGCCAACAGGAACAATGATGCCCTGCGCCAGGCTAAACAAGAAGCCAGTGAGTACCGCAGACAGATTCAGTCTCTCACCTGTGAAGTGGATGCTCTTAAAGGAACTGTAAGTGAAAGATGCGGCAAGAAAGTGATGACTTTTGTTATCTTCAGGATTTGTTTCTTGTTATTTATTTTTAAAATATAGCTATATTATTTGGTTAACCAGACTTTCTCAGCCTATTTCACAGGGTGCTTGTTGTGGGCAAAATAGGAGGAGGAAGGTGTGTTGGATATGTTTGCAACCTTGAGTTATTTGTAAAAATAATAAAGGTGGCATATTAATAAATAATCAGCAACTTAACTATTGTGCAGCATTTCTGAATAGGTTTTTCAAAAGTTGACTTGTGCTACAATAAAGAAAGGCAAATAGGCAGTGGTGGAGGCTCACTTGTGCCCTAAGCACCAAATCTTGGTGCCCCCCTCCTTTGTATATACTGTAAAAACGAAGCCATATTCTCAACTTTGTGGTGCCCCCTTTGGGCCTGGTGCCCTAAGCATGTACTTAGTCTGCTTAATGGTTAATATACCACTGGAAATGGGTGAAGGGACTTTTTAAATTTAAAATCTGAGCTTGCCAGTAGCTGAATATATTGTGACTTTTAAAAAAAACATTTCAGAATGAGTCTTTGGAACGCCAGATGCGTGAGATGGAAGATGCCTTTGGACTTGAAGCTGCCAACTACCAAGACAACATTGCCAGACTTCAGGAAGAAATCCAGAACATGAAGGAAGAAATGGCTCGTCACCTCCGAGACTACCAAGAGCTGCTCAATATAAAGATGGCTCTTGATATTGAAATTGCTACTTATAGGAAACTGCTGGAGGGAGAGGAGAGCAGGTACAAAATGCATTGTTTGAATTTTGGAGAAGATTCGTGACAGTAGGGTCATTTGTAGCTCATCTCATTCTGAATTTTTCCTTTTTTTATATGTATATAGAATTAATGTGCCAATCCCAACTTTTGCTTCCCTGAATCTGAGAGGTAAGTAGCTATTGACTGTCTCAGGAAACGGAACTTTTGGCTTTCATTTAACATTTGGAGGTATCATTTTGGCATATGATCAAGAGAAGTAGCTTGGATTTCACAGGTTAGTGTGCCTCATATCATGCTTACCTGCATTTTTAAAAAAAATAACAACAACCCAGTGCTTCATGTTGATGGTAAATAGTAAAAATGGTCAGAAAGCCCAGTTTAATTTTTTCTTACTAATAGCTGAAACACTAATGGTCTGGCAGTTATAGAGAGATTACCAGCTTGTGAATTTCAGATATTTTGGATCACTGTTTATTCAATGAGCTGAACAGATGAACTTAATGGCTGAAGCTGATAGAATCTGAAGTTCAAAATCCCTAATTTACCAGATTGCTTGCATCCTGTCTTATCTGGGCCTGATCTCTAAAAATTAGCATTTTGAACTCAAATATTTTGGCAATTGCATGCTGGAAGTTGTAACTAATTGCCTTTGCGTCTGTAGAAACCAATCTTGAATCTATCCCAATTGATACCCACTCCAAGAGAACACTGCTAATCAAGACTGTTGAAACTAGAGATGGCCAAGTGAGTATTCTTAACTTTATTATAAATACATGTTTGCATGAGCTGTTTGTTTAGGCACACGTTTTATGCAGCTTTGCAGGATGGACCTTAGTCATTTAATCATGCTGAGACAATGGTTAAGATGATACCTATTCTCACCCAAGATGCAAAAGCTGCTGAATTTTAATTCAGTTTATAGAAATATGTTATAACACAATAAAGCGGCAGGTCCATTTTAGCAGTACAGAATATCTTGGTATTTTTCTGTCTTAATATTGAGTTGGACATATGACTTTGGAAGCAGAATTAAAACACCTTTTCACTTTCATAACTTGACTACTGCCATTGGCCAGTGCAAATTCTGTGTAAATTCACTGCTTATCTACAATGATAGTTGAAGACTAGTCCAGGCAAGGCTCTCAGTATTTGATAATGCTAAATGTAGCCCTTTCGTACTAGGCTTATGGAACCGTGCACTACTCTACTTTCAGAAGTCAAGAGGCATGCACCACCTATTGCCCACAGTTCTAAGATTATGGCCCACAAACCCAGAAGTCCTATTACAAACTCAGTGGCTTTTAGTTTTCTCTCCAGTGCTTTGAAGAACTTTTTTTGGATTTGAGTTTGGGAGCTGCACTGCCCTATAAACAGTTGGAGAAGTTCATATGAATTTTCTTGGTGTCAGTTCAAATGTAGGAAATGTTAAAAATAAAACAAAACCATTAAAGTCATGAGCGAATATTTTGGGAGCCAAGTCCGCTAATACCGATTCTAATACTTGGTGTCATTTGTCTTGATAGGTAATCAATGAAACCTCTCATCATGATGAACTGGAATGAAGAGAGAGAGAGAGTCTGGTGCAGAACACATCTGGTGCAGAAACAAAAGGATCCTTTACCAGCAACACTAAAACAGCTTTCAAATAGTGTGCAAAATGTTTCAAGGTTGAAATATCCTTTTTAAAATAAGGCCACTTTAATTTTGATTTTTGAGGATGCCCAAAACAGCATCCAAACACTGAAAGTAAGTATGAGGTCAGAAGGATCTTATTTGAGGATGAGACAGATTCTACCTTGAGACAGGGCTTTTCAAATTTGAAATATTTTGCACACTCAATCCTTTCAAGTGCCTTTCTACACATTTTCCCATGAGCACAGGATGGTTATGATAGAAATAATAGGTTTTAGATCTTAAGAATTGATTCTCTCTTGATGAAAAGAGAAAACAGGATTTAGTTGAGATAACTATCAAGGTGCACTACTGTTTAAGTTTCTGTACTCATTTAAATTACTTTTTCAGCATTGTATGCACAACTCTTATTGCTTTAATAAAGTCACTTTGCAAAAGATTGATTTGTTAATTCATTTTCATTTTGGCTGAAACAACAGAAGTATCTAACATGGGATTGAATGTAAGTGGGAAACGGGGAAAACATCCTCAGGGAACTTCTCTCTACTGAAATATTAGTTCTAGGCTATTAGCTCGGAAAAGTAAAAATGATCCAGTGAATTATCCAGATTAGATTTATTCATTTTAGTTGCATATAAGATTTAACAGAATATAATTAACTGAATTGGAAGGGACCTTGGAGGCTTTCTGACCAAATCTACTCAAGCAGGGAATCCTGCACCATTTCAGACAAATCTCTTCCTAAAAATATCCAAAGGTAGAGCATCCATAACTTCTGGATGCACTGATTACTAGGGGCAGGCCAGAAATAAACTATAGTCCAAAAATGGACTATAATATCCTGTAATCCTCTCAAATGGTAGGCTGTGTTATTATTTGGGAGTTATGCTTCAAAATTGCACAAGTAAACCAACAAAATCTACAATGGAAGACTACTTCAGGTCCTTGTTTGCAAAACTAGCCACCAATTTTATATTAAAATCTTAAGGTGACTCAGTTTTGTTTTTGCAATCTATTCTTAACTTTGCATGAAAAGAAACATTACTTTTGCAAAGATGTCACTGCACGAATGGGAGCAAGCAAAGGACAATCGTGAGATAAGTGTGTGTAAATGCATGCACATTAGAGGATGAATTTGTTCTTTAGTTAGGCTTTTGTTTTCCTTCTAGCTGCTTTGTCTGCCAAGCAGATTAGTTCCCTTGGCAATTGTGGTGCCTCCCAGACTGAAGGCTCAATGTTTACAGTCCCTTTTTTCCTCTCCAGCATTTTATACCATGGGGACCATTTTGCCAATAACTGTCAGAAAGTTAAGCCTGCAGCAATGCTTGTGTTGTATTTTTGTTAGATTTGTTTCTCGATTAATGCAGGAAGTGGCAAGCACCCTATTTTTATTTCAATCTTTTAACTAATTGGGTAATTACAAAGGTGGAAGATCACACAGCCTTGTCTCCCCATCCCTATCCTTAAAACTCAAATTTCTTGACTCCCCCTTCCTGTGATCTTACATCACTGCATGCTTCCTGTGTTCTAACTCCATTTCTCTAACATGACAACTTTAAAAACGTGTAACATTTAATTTGAATATTACTGACTTTTCAGCTCCCAGAACTTTCCCAGCCAGCCTGCCAATTTTCAGTTCTGCAGCTGAAGTTCACACAACCCTGTTGCCAAGTTTGGGCACAAAGCTGGTCCAAAAATTTAACTTGAATATTGCTGATTTATAGGCGTATCCATTCCAGGAGTGTCCATAGAGGAGTTTCAAAAAGCAAAATGATGACCATGACTACATGAGATCACACCTACATGAGATCCCACTCATCGTTTCATGAGTGTTGCACATGACATGAAAAAAGTAGGAGCTTATTCATAGACACAGCTGCCCTTTGACCTCCCTTGGATGCCTTTGCAATTGATGCATCTAGATCAGGGTCAAACTCTAGGCCTGCAGGCAGCATCTGGCACACAGGTGCTTTGATCTGGCCTGCAGGGCCAGCCTCAAAATAGCAAAAGACTGGCTCACAGTGCCTCTGCTAGCCAAACAGCTAACGGGACCCTGTACTCCATTTGGGTTGCCAGGGTGGTGCAGGAGGTCATCTAGGCCCAAAATGGGGTATGGGGAGGCACGAGCAGCCCGTGTGCCCTGTTTTGGCTGCCAAGGTAATACAGGAGGCTGTCCAGACCTAAAACGGGCACGGGGACCCTGTTTTGGCTGCCAGTGCTAAAAGGAAAATAATTGGGAACACAGGCAACAATTGGAAGAAAAAAATGGTCAGGAAAGCATTTTTTAAAAAAAGAAGGTGGCCAACAAGAGCAGAGTCCAAATATAAGGTGCAGGGAGACAGTCACAGAAGAAATATGGATAACTGAAATGAGAAAAGCAGTTAAAAGCAAACTGAACTGGATAACAAACTCCAGTTGCAAGAAAATCCCTCTTCCAGAACCTGGAGGACTTCTGATTTGGGGGCAGAGGGGCAACAGAAGGGATCCTTCAGGCTACACAGACTCAACTTTAGGCAGCTTTAGTTTATCAAAGTCTTGACTACAACTAGTCAAGGCAAGGTCTTTAGCATCATTTCTTTCCTTTCTCCCATTCAGCCTTTTTCTAACCCCAACTTTTAACTGCACTTTCTAGTTTGCACCCATTGTCATTTTTTCCCTATAGCCAGAAGATTTTCTTTCCTTGCTTGGGTACTTTCCTTTGCTGCCTTTTCTGGGTTGAGTCTCCTTTTCTTTCTTCCTCAGAGGTTTCCTCTGAATCCTCCTGCTGTGACTATCTGCTCAAGAAGTCTTTGCAATTTGCTTTGTTCCACAATCAGCTTTTTCCGGACTTGCTTCTCAACTATTTTTTTTCCTCTTCTTTCTGAGACCTTCAGAAAACCATATCCCCACCTCACTCCCTTTCTGGTTTATATTCCCCAGAAAGGTAACTAAACATGACCTTTTTAACAGATTCTACTTTTCACAGAAAAGGGACTCGTGGCTTGGCTGAGGTTTCTGGAATCCTATGTTGACTTGAATTCTGTCAATTTATCTCTGTCTGTCTCTCTGACTCTCTTATTTGGTGGTACTAATCTGCTTTTTCAACTAATGTTAACCTAAGCAGGCCTTAATTTTTTCCCCCTTGACATTCTTATGACTACTTTCTGAACTTGCACCCTCATCCTTGAAGCTGTTTGTCATATTACTGAGCTTATTATCTACCTCCCCAGCTTTTACACATATAAGTCAAATTGCCACACTTGCTTTCTGTTTCCCTGCGCATCGATGGAATTGACTTGTAACTCTTTTCTTGAGGAAAGAGCCAAATTCTGAGCAAGGTGACTTTGCCTGGTGGTTTCATTCTTATTTCAAATTGACTGGCATTGACCCCCACCCCTGTGTCCAGTTTTGGTTGGCAGTGGGCTATCAAAACTAAAAACAAAAGGAGAAATGTTTCTCCTTTTGTATTTGAGCATGCAAGAAGGGGCAGGAAAGGAGAAAGGAAAGACAAAGGAAAAGAAGAAAAAAAGGGAAGTGAGCAAGGAAGGAAAAATAAGGAAAGGGGAAAGAAGAAGAAATTAGAATGAAGAGGGAAGGAAAGGGGGGAGGGAGGGGGAGACAGAATATAATGAAAGAGAGAGTCTGAGGGAAGTCCTGCTTTAGCACTTGGCCACCATAGGTGCCCCCAGACACAAGTCCTGTGTCACGGCCACCATGCCTACCCCTGGCCATGCCCACTCCCTAGCCATGCCCTCCTGGCCTTCCAACGTCATACACATCCTGATGTGACCCTCAATGAAATAGAATTTGGCACCCCTGATCTAGATCATCAGACTGTTAACAAACTTTATTTAGCTTGCATTTTGGAAGGGTAAAACTTTTTTTCAAATTGGAAATTTGCTGTCAAATCACAGTAGCATGAACTTGGGATGTGGTAGCAATGGTGACTCTGATCCTTGTAAAAGAGAAGACTGGGAGCTGAATGTAGTCTGATTACCCACCTCCATGATAATGATAGATCGCAAGTGTATTATTTTAATCACTTGATTTTTCCATGCAGCTTGAGGTTTTTTAATTTGCTTTTTAATTTCTTTTCAAGTAAGGAAAAAAATCAATGATGTATCTCAGATGCTCTTGTATTTTTAATAATCCCTCAATAATCTTTTCAGTGGTCCACAATCTCCCCAGCTTCACACATCAATATAATTGCATGAGAAGAATGAAGGAAGGAAGGAAATGTCTTTTGGACCTTGATTGTTTTCACAAAACATGGACAGCCAGAAAGATGTGACTTTAGAAACAAGGTAGGGTAAACATGCATGACATGTCTTCTGAAGTTCTTTCTAACTCCTTTGCCAACAAAATCTCTGTGTGTGTGTGTGTGTGTGTGTGTATGTGTGTGTGTGAACTGGGAAGTCTGGAGTGAGTTGCACATACCCTACTCTGGGTCACATAATTGGAAAAAAGGAAGCTGAGAATAGAGAGGTTGCCAATATTCTGCCCATAACTCTTTCTTCCATGGGAATACATGTCCAGGATTATTTTTTTTCTCCAGTCCTGCCATGATGGTTGAGCTCATTTTCAAATTCAAGCCTTCTATAAACAGCTTCTTTGCCCATAAAATTGCTCCTGTTCTATAATGTTTTCATAGCCTGGTGATGCCCAGGGAATCATGAGCCTTTACATAAATGTTCCATTGGGCTGGAAAGAATACAAAACAAAAATCACCTTGACCATCTCAGAGAAAGGAAGTAAGCTCAGAAGCAAAGAATTTCTAAAGCATAGGCTTTTTTTTCTTTTTAAAAACTTGTTTTATGAATTGGAAGATGAAAAATCAGTGGAGCATTGCTTTGTATATTTCAATTAATTCTATAATTTGAATAATCAAAAAACAAGTTGATGTTTCTGACATTAATAAAGTGCTGATTTTGTAACTTTGTTTTTTGTAATGTAGACTTTCCTTGATCCATGAGGATTTGTGCCAGTTATAAATAATGTTAATACCATAGGTACAGGCCATAACACGGTGGCTCAGTGGCTAAAATGCTGAGTTTGTTGATCAGAAAGGTCAGCAGTTCGGTGGTTCAAATCCCTAGCGCCGCATAATGGAGTGAGCTCCTGTTACTTGTCCCAGCTTCTGCCATCCTAAGCAGTTTGAAAGTATGTAAAAATGCAAGTAGAAAAATAGGAACCACCTTTGGTGGGAAGGTAACAGCATTACATGAGCCTTCAGCATTTAGTCATGCCGGCCACATGACCACGGAAATGTCTTTGGACAGCACTGGCTCTTTGGCTTTGTAACAGAGATGAGCACTGCCTCCTAGAGCCGGAAACGACTAGCACATATGTGCAAAGGGAACCTGTGTAGGGGAACCTTTTCATGACCTTAAGGCTATGACTGCTTATGTCCTTTTAGAGGTTTTGATCAGATCTCCTATGTGTGACTATCCTATGTGTGACTAGATTTTGATGCAGATGTCAAAGTCTCCATACAGATTCCTAGCAGTGAAGATCTAAAGCTTTGCACCAAGTGGGCTAAGTAACCTTTCATATGTTAAATTTATGTTTTACTGACAAAGAAATAGAGACTTCTATAGATCTATTTCAAGCTATTTAGCTCTTATCAGCTAGCTATACCCTTATGGAATTCAAACTCAGGCTGCTTACCTATGAGGTAGATGTATTAACCTCTAAACCATGGGTTCTTCATACTTTGTTGGCTATACCAGGGGAGATATTGTTTTTTTCTCCAGTGGGACCGGTCTATCAGGGCTGCCCAACTAACCTGGTCTGCCCAATTAAGGGAGGGAGCGTACTGCTCCCATTCTCACCTTTCAGTCCCAATCCAGGGGCCTTCACAGGCAGTCGCTTTCGTGACAAACTATTTTTGTGTTAAAATTATGTTTTACCGACAAAGAAATAAAGGGAGACAACTCTGCCATGAAAGTGACTGCCCTGATAGACCAATCCCACCGGAGAAAAGATGCTTCCTTTTATATGTTATACTACTGCAATACTATAATGGTGCTGGCATGTCACTTTGGTGTCCCGAGAAATGAAGAAAAGCAATAATTTTTTGATTAAAAGAAACAGATGCCTTTAGAAGTATTTTTTATGGACAAAATTAACTAATATGATAATTGCAATAACAATAGCATTTAGACTTATACACCACTTCATAGTGCTTTACAGCCCCCTCTAAGCAGTTTACAGAGTCAGCCTATTGCCCCCAACAAGTTTGGGTCCTCATTTTACCCACCTCAGAAGGATGGAAGGCTGAGTCAACCTTGAGCCTGGTGGGATTCGATCTGTCAAATTGTAGGCAGCTGGCTGCAGAAGTAGCTTGCAGTACTGCACTCTAACCACTCCGCCACAGAGGCTCAATATCATATTATATAATATCATATAATATGACAATTCTCCTAATGATTTATCCTGATGATGGAACTTTGCTATTGTTTCTTCAAATATTGTATCAGTGTAATGGATTAAGGATGTAAATAATGTAATCCACCACTAGATGTTGCTGTTACAAACATAAACCAAGACAGGCATGTTAACCAAGGATCAGGGGAAAGCATTTTATTTATTGTATTTGTTTAAGAGCTTTTCAAATAAATCCTCCTGGACAGTTCAATCAAAGTATTGTAATAACACCTTAATAAAGTTTCAGTAAAACCCTGAATAAATTAGTGCAGTATAACACCAAACAATAACTTGTCTGGATCAATGGTCCTAACAAATGGGAAAGCTGCTAATGGCACTTTTCATTGCTTTCAAATGGATTTGTTCCAGATCAGTATCTTAGGATACTCACATCAATGCCTGGGGAATGGTAAATGGCAGCCCAATTAGAAATGACCACTAGCTTTCTTAGAATGCAACTCTAAAATGGCTAGGATTATCATAGGGTAAATTAGAAGATGCTTGTGCCAAGAAAGTAATATGTTTGGATAATCCAATTGATAACATTGCTGCAGAGGGAGCAACTTAACCCTCCCTTTCCCTTTCTGAGGCAAAATTGCCCCAGAAACCTTGGAAAAGGTTTATGTTGGAAGCCCTGGAAAGAAGAAAGGAGAGAAGAAAGGAGAGAAGGATTGATTCAAAGCCAGCTGGAGGGAGGATGGATAACCACAGGACTTCTATTTGCTTTTATAAAAGGTTTAAAATCAGTGGTGGGATTCTACCTGGTCATCCCGGTTCTATAGAACCAGTTGTTATGATTCTGCACAGTTTGGAGAATTGGCAAATTGTGCCACTGGCTGGCCCTGCCCTGTCCCGCCCACTCACACCTTACCTAGCATGCGTGCCATCCAACTTGCCTGTGTTGGGCCTTCGCCTAATTTTTGATAAGTTGCTATTTTTTCCTCTTTTTTCCCCCCAACCATCAGCTGTTCTGACTATCAGCTGTGCCGTGAGATCTAGAT
This sequence comes from Laticauda laticaudata, assembly GCA_004320025.1. Classification (NCBI taxonomy): domain Eukaryota; kingdom Metazoa; phylum Chordata; class Lepidosauria; order Squamata; family Elapidae; genus Laticauda; species Laticauda laticaudata. The sequence continues at coordinate 29,538 of BHFT01052349.1, forward strand.
TAGCTAGAAAGCAGGAAATCATTGGATTTCTTGCTTTCTAGCTAATCTAAAAGCAGAGCTGAACCTTCCTAGCTTCTATTTTTCAATGCAGATTCAGGTTGCAGATTGCAGAAAGATAGATCACTGAGTGAATCTGTGATTCTGTGAGCAACTCAATCTGCCTGCCTGCTTTGCCTGCTTTCGCTCTTTTTTAATAAAAAATTCAATATTTACATAAATATTTACAATATTTACATACAAGCATGCCCAGACAGTCACTTGACCACCAAGCCACACCCACAAATTAGGCCATGCCCACAGAATGGGTTGTTAAGAAATTTGAATCCCACTCTGTTTAAAACTCACTGTCAAAATGGCGGCCACGGGCTGAATGCATCACATGCAGGCCATGCCTACCTCAGCTTCGTAAATAGGAAAAACGTCACAAAACATCATGTGATGGCAATGTGACACTGCAAGTTTGACACCTGTAGTTTAAAGGTTTCCACTCTCCAGTTATAACTGACACAAGGGGTGGTGGTCATCTCTGAATCTCAGCCAGGACAGCCTGTGTTGTCTGAGAGATTTTCCATCATCATGTAGCCAGTATGAAAATATGGAATACAGTAACCTTCCTACCAAAGTGGTACCTCTATATCTACCAGTATGTGCATGCTTTTGAACTGCTAGATTGGCAGGAGTGGGTAATGAGAGCTCACCGCATCATGTGGTACTTGGACTATCAGCTTTCCAGGTAATAACCCAGCATCTTAACCCTGGGCCGTTGTGCTATAGTTCTATATATTTTTACAGTGGTCCTTAAAGGTTTTCAGTGAGGATGTGGTGGTTTTGTAAAAAAGAAGTTTGAGAATCATTGATTAATCCAAAACTTAGAGCAGGGGTGGCAAGACTTAAGACTTACGGACTTCAACTCTCAGAATTCCCCAACCAGAATTGATTCAAAGGAACAAGGCAGCTAATGCTGATATACCCAAAATAAAGGTCAACATTACTGGACATAAATAATTACCAATAAATATAAATACTTTTACTAGTATGATTGTTATCCCTATACTACAAAACGGTGAATGTCTTGTCTCTAATTTTTGTTTTCTGGAGATAAAACATAATTTCTACTGCTATGGCTAACCTTTTTTTAAAAAAATGTTCTTTTAACTTCTTTTTAGAAATATTCAAAGTATAATTGTGCACTAAGTGGAACTAATTTAATGAACTTCCACCCTTCCGTTCCTATGATCTATAAATAATATTTAGTCTTGAGATAATGTTAACTGCAGTATTTCAAGAAATTCTTCAAAAAAATATTTAAGATACTTAGACAAGCGACACTTCTTTATTCATTTGTACTTTAAATTGAAGGAATTACCTTATACATAATCATGTCATTATATATTTTTTGAAGTCCTTACACCACAGATGGCTTCCTTTTCTGTCCTTCCAATTACCATTTTATTAACTCCTAGTGAATTACCCATGAATATTCAATTTTCCTTTTTTATGGATTATTTTAAATTCCTAGGCAGAAATACTATGTCATATTACATTTGGAGCAATAAGCTTATTGACCATGGTTACTTAAATTACCCTCAAGGTATCCTTCCAATAACATTTTTTTAACTGACTGTTTCTCAGCACTTTTTTGATATCTTTTTTATTTAGTTATTGGTTTGCCATACATCTCATCACAAGATGACTCTGGGTAGCTTACAACATTAAAAGCAATAAAACCATAAAAGATAAATATTTCTAATAACTAATATTTCCCCATGCCTGGCCTGGAAAAGATTTTTATAAAGGATGTATCTTTCTAAGAGACATAAAAATTATACTTGGGCTCGATGCTTTCTGGGTTGTTTTTAATACAAGAGAGACTTCTACATCTTTTAAAGAATTGACATTGACAAAATAAAATAAATTGGCATTCCAAGCAATGACTGAAACAAGATACCAAAAGTGTGAAGAAGGAAATATTCCAAATAAAGAAAAGTATGAAGAAATGAAGAAGCTGATTTGTTACTCCAAATGAAACCTTTCTTAACCATATCTACCAGATATTCTAGTTATGAATAATGCAACAATGGACTATGTGAGACAAAAGTTCCTAGTATTATAACATTAATTCCAGAGGTGGTATTCAGCAGGTTCTGACCAGTTCTGGAGAACCGGTAGTGGAAATTTTGAGTAGTTTGGAGAATCGGCAAATATCACCTTTGACTGGAGATTTTACAGTATACTTCCCCTGCCACGCCCACCAAGCCACTCCCACAGAACCGGTAGTAAAAAAATTTGAATCCCACCACTGACTAATTTTCTAATTTTCTTTTGGGTGGGGATGAATGTGGGGGAGGCGGGATTTTCTTTTAGTGCAATGTTTTGTTGGTTAGGAATTTCGGGAGTTGAGTCTATCAGTTGCCAGGATTGAAAAACACTGATTTAATGTATTCCCTAATGTAATTCCAACACACTTGGTAATACGAATGGTAATGTAATTACCCCACGCTTATGCATAATGTATGTATAAAATCCTGACATTTTCCTCTTGGAAAAGGGCTTCTGGAGATTGTGTTGTATTCATATCATAGTGGTTTGTCACAAGTAAAACATGACCTTTCCTCCCACTGAAACAGACATTAATTCTGCAGCTGCAGTCTGAAATGTACCTATGTGCCACAAGGCCCAATCATGTAAAGCCCCTGTCATGCTGCACCAATGGATGCAAAGAGGATGTAAAACGGATAAAACAGCTTGCCATCCATTGGTTAACGCGATGTATCCATTCTGTACTCACTGCCTCCATTTTGCTTCCTCTCTATCAGGTCCAGCATCCGTCTATGACATTCATCCGCTCAGAAAGTTTTGAGCTGCTCAAAACTTTTGCGCGGAAAATGTATCAATTCGTCGTATCGGCATCTGCACGCATCTGCTAGGCATGCCGTTATCTGCATCCGTTACGCATCTGCTATATCCGCTAGGTATCACGCGCGCAACCCGCGCAACTCGCATCCGCTCGGATGCAGGAGAAGCGGAACGGATGCAGAACGGATGCAGAAACAGATGCCTAGCGGAAACAAAGCGTTTAAAACAGAAAAAACGTTCGCAAGAGGGACCTATCTCGGATATTAAGGATGTCTAGAGGAATGCCTAGAGGATGCAAAGGGACACCTAGGGAAAACCTATACTGCCTATAAAAAGGGGGAGCAACTCGTCTGCAATCTCACTTTCAGACCAGCAGACCAGCTGTGCAGACCTCTGCAGCCTTCATCTGACTCTTCCTCTTCCACAGCATCCAGTCATGTCAACCGTGGATCGTAACACAGTCCTTTTGGCAGCCACCATCCTCTTCTGCAACAGTGCGAAGCCATCTACAGGCTCTGTGAAACCTACATGGGAAGAAAAAGGGCGGCCAAGAAGCGTCTGGGTCCGAAGATGGATCGGGAGAAGAGCAGAGTATGGACTGTACAACAAGCTGATGGTGGAGCTCAGGAACGAAGACACTCGGGCATTCCAGAACTTCATGAGGATGCCTCCAGCAATGTTGACGAAGTTGTGCAGTGGGCTGACACACCCAGGTTACCAAGGCAAAACACACAACGTCCGGCCCAGCCTGGAACCTGAGCTCAAAGGTGGCACTCAAATCTATGCCACCTGGCCTCAGGACCACTACAGGAGCATGCAGTACGGCTGGAGGGTGCCACATAACACCATCAGCATGTGGTCAGAGAAGTGGTGCAGGCCATCATCGAAGAATACCTGGAGGAGCTCCTCCAGTGCCCCTCCACTGAAGAAAGGATGGAAGAAAGTTGCAGAGCAGTGGTATCAGAAGTGGAACTCCCCACACCGTTGGGCCATAGATGGCAAGCACGTGGCCTGCAAAGTCAACCAGCCAAGTCGGGGTCACTTATTTCAACTACAAGGGCCTTCAGCCATCGTCCTCTTCGCCATGGTCGATGCTGACTACAAAGTTTATGTACATCGATGCTTCAGGCAACGGGTCATGTTCAGATGCCCAGGTATAATCCAGTGACCTTCAAGGAGGGGCTGGAACGCAAACCTCATCATGGGCCTTTCCAGATCCGACCTCTTGCCCAAACGACACGCAAGATGTGCCCTACTTCATCGTGGGGAATGACGCCTTCTCCCTCAGAAACCTACCTCATGAAGCCCTAACACTTCCAGACTCCTCAACCGTGAAGAAGAGGATTTCAACTACAGCTGTCACAGGGCAAGGCGGGTGGTGGAGAAGCCTTTGGCATCCTGGCCAACAGGTTTCCAGGTACTTCTCACCACCATGCAAGCATCGCCCAGAGACCTGAGGAGGATACGATGGAAGCTTGCTGCATCCTGCACAATCTCAATGTGCACTCCACTACCCAGTCTCTGCAGAAAACAGGCTCGTGGACCTCCAACAAGGCAATAGGGGACATGGAGCCTGGGGAATGGAGGCAAGGGCGAAACCTGAATAGACACTGAGGATGTGCAAGGCCCAAACAGAAGCTCACGTGAAGGGAAGAAGCAGCGCAATCTCCTGAAACCAAACTGGTGCAACTCCCCCAGCTGGAGCAGTGGAGTGGCAAGACAGATGATAGATGCTTAAATGGATGCTTCCTTCAGCCCTGTCTCATCACATCTGACTGAGACTTGGGCAGTATGTTGGGTGGGCCTACAGATGATCCAGGGCATTTAATAAAGAGTTTGTGTCTTGTGTGACCATGTGTGGATGATTAGTTAGCATTGTATTTGATTAATATAAAGGGCATAAGCTGTGGACCTGGGCGGTGACGCCATACAGTCCCACTATGCTTACACTGGAGTTTAGTCTATCCCCACAGCTATTACCTCATATTCCCAAAGGTACTTCCCTGCCTTCTATCACAGGGTTATTCCACTGCCGCACCCCAACTGCTATCTTAATCATCCCACAGAACATGCAAAGAGGCTTAAACCATTTCTAAAAGTTATTCCACCAAGACTTTATAATAAAAAAAAAAAGAAATGAAGCAGTGTGGTGAATCAGAAGGATAACTTTATTGAACACAAGCTTAGTAAAGAAAAATGACCCAAGTTAAGTGTCCAAATAAAGTCCACATGCGCTATGCCCAGAAGCCATTCTCTGGCACTCCCTCTTGGTCACATTCGGAGTGATGCCAGTTACGGTGAAGGGTCAGGTGCTGTGGAGTGGCTGCTGCTCGCCAGTGCTGGTACTGAAGACCACTGGGTCCAGTGGCCCAGACGGAGGACATAACCTAGGTGACGGGTGTGGTTGAAAAGACTCTGCGACAGCTTGGCTGCAGACCCATGATGCTGACAGAAGCTCCTTCCCTCATGCCATGAGAGGTGTCAGCCCCAGTAAATGATGACAGATGTAATGAGGCCGGGCTTGGCCTGTGGGGTGGGAAGGAGTAGTGTAGTGGGGCTGTCTGGTCTGTCAGCTGGGTGAGGACTGGCATGAGTGGCAATCGGTGGTGTGGGTGGCCATCGCTGTCCGTCGGTGGCATCTCTGTGCGTGGCTGGCATCGGTGGCATCAGTGGACACCGGTGGCAACGTGTCGTCCGATTGATCTGTCCTGGACGTGGAAGGGCTGCTGCCTGTGTGCTTGGACCGTCCTGTAGCCCGTAGCTGGTTAGGTGAGGGCTGTTGGGAAGCCTTGGTATGGGGGGGACAGTCACCTGGGGTGGGGAGGCAGACCTGGACTGGGTGGGAGCAGGTTTCTCTGGTCTGGAGGGTTGCTGAAGCGCTCCGTGTCCGGTCCTTCACCACCTGGTACTGGGGCTTCCGCATGTCCCTGAGGCCTGGTTGACATAGAGTGAGGAAGGGCTTGCGTTGGAGGGATGAGGAGTTGGTGTGGACACCAGCTGAGAGAGGAGATCCTATGCTGGTGTGGAATGGTGTCCCTGTCCAGCAGTAAGTGTGGCTCTTGCCTCCTGCTGTCTGCCTCCTGCGCTTTCTGTGGAGGCGGAGCTGGGGGGGGGATGCGGGTACGGCTGCTGGTGGACGTAAGTCGCCTTTCTCCACGCACCAAGGAGAGATCCTCCACACGGCTCCAAACCACGGTTTACAACAGCTGTCCGTGGTTTCCGCCGTGGCAATGCTCCACAGAAACCTGCCTGCGAGACACGGGACTGACTCTCGGCTGCAGGAGACTGGCTCTCAGCAGGCTGCCGGAGAAAGAGGGTAGACAGAGGGGATTCTGGTGCTTCTCGGTGGCGGATCTCACCCTCCAGGACAGCTGCACCGTGGCTGGCGAGATTTCTCAGGTGCAGGCTATCCCGTACCAGGTGTGCATAGTGCTTCCAACCAGCCGAGGAGCCACATCCTGTATGTAGCCCAGACTCCTCCGCCTTCCGTCGGTCTCCAACAGCCTGCTTCCTTTTGATGTCCCTGTACAGCCGGTGTCCTTCCGCCCACAGATAGTCATTTCTCTCCAGCCACTCCAGCACCTCATCTCGTGTTCTGCTCTCAATAAAGTACTAGCCCTCCTATCCCGTTGTCGCATACGCCTCTTCCTCCCTTTGGAGGCACCAGATGCGCCCCAGGTAGTCATGGGGCTGCTCTGACACAACAACCACACATGCAGCAGCAGCAGTAGGATCAATGATCATCATCCATATCACCAAGCAGGATCATAATCATCAATCATCCAATCAGCAGGCAGCCATGATCATTCATCATCATCATCAGCAGCAGCAGGATGCACATCAATCCATCATTAGCCAGCAGCGGACAGCACCC
>BHFT01052355.1:0-65694 GCA_004320025.1 Laticauda laticaudata
TAGCACTATTTTCCTCTCCTTTTTAGTTCAATAGTAATATTAATACATGTATTATTATATTATTAATACCAAAATTATATATGGAAAATCACAATTAGCTCTTATTTCTTATTTTTCTTATTGAACTTATCAACTATTACAATACTTAAGAGAATTCGATATTAATCAAATACAATATATTTACTCACAAAATCAACATCTCTATATGCTTAATTAATTAATTTAAAGCAGCCAATTCATTAAAGTAAAAATTCTTATCTATATTATAAATATCAATTAATCTATTTCTTTAGAGTTCTAATTATATTGCTTACCTCAGAATAAAACTACCTCATTTCTTTACTATATTGATTATTATTTAAAGGTCTGAGTTCTATATTTATACAACACACTTTCAATTGTCCAGTTATTCAAAAATTATTAACTAGTATTCTTAGCTCAATATTCTAACACATATATCTATGAAGATTATGTTTTACCAATATTATTTAGTTACATCTATGTTTGACCAGTTGAGTGATGTCCATGGATCTTTAAATTTGTCTTCTTTAAATTTCCACAGTCACTTCCACCGTTTTGTTTCTCCTTTCTGTTTTGGCTTCTTCTTCTTGCTCCTTTATTCTTTTTCTCCACACAGTCTTAGTTCCACTTATAAATCTTAGTTATCTTATTTCTTCCTTTTTTCGTTATCACAGTAATCAGACAAATATTGCAATTATAAAGTTTCTTTCCTCAATCCTTTCCTTAAATTTTTCAAATTGTCAATTGTTCTCTTTTCAAGTTTTTCTCTCAGCTGTTCTTCCAATCTCTCTGTCTCACTTGGACACGTCGCTGTCACTTTCTCTTTCTTCCCACAGTTCTCAAATGTCAAACGCCAAAAAATATAGTGATACAACTCACTTTTCAACTCCCAAAATAAAAGTAAACGCTGTTGTCTCACCCTTCAGCTCCTCCGTTTTCAGCACTCCATTAATCAGCACGAATTACTGTCGTTTCTTTAGTTAGTACTTCCGATATTTCTGCCGCTTCGCTACACTGTTCGGTTTGCAGTCTCAATTTTCAATTTCCCTTTGTAGTATAAATCAGTTTTCTGGAAATCTTCTTTAAGTTAACCTTTCCACTACTCAATTTGCTGTTCTCCACTCTTTGCTTCCTTCCTTCTTCTTTGAGCTGCTGGGCTGCCATGTCTTTGGTTCCAATCTGTACGATCTCCCTCTTCTGCTGCTGGTTTTCGGGGAATTCTCTTGTAATCTCCGGGATCACGGCACCTCCCCGAGATCTCCAGGTCTTCCCCTTTTGTCTGTCTACCCCTCCGAGGTCTGACGCATTCCTGGAATCCAACAAACAGTGAAAATCTGATCCTTTCAGAGCGGCGATCTGCTCCTCAGCTCCGCATCATCGCAGCACCCAGCCGGAAGTCAATTCTTCTATGTTTTAAGTCCTCTCATGACTGCAGAATTCCTGCTGAACACTCACAATTGTGTATTAACAAGATAGAAAAATATACTGAAAGAGCTGATTTCTAGTAACACTATCCAAGGAAATCTTTCAACAAATCTGCAATGACCCAGCAATGTTTTAAAAAATAATTATAGTTTGAAGCCTTTTATCTATCCAAATGGCCATAGAATTTAACAATAAGCATAGACTTCTAGATGATAATGTTAGGTGCCAAAGTACACCTGAAAAATTGGGTTTATTTTAGCCACAGATGGGCTTACATGCAAGTATGTATGATAATAGGTTTTTAAAATACAGTTATATCCATATAAGCCCTTCTGCAAGTCAACAGTCCCTCAAATTTTTATTCAAAATATAATAAATGATACACCACCCACAGATAAACCAACTGTAAAAAGTAAAAATACAAAAATTTCAAGGATTGGATTATTCGCAGATGGTGCATTTTTCATATATTGATTAATAATTCTAGGGTTGGCTTATCCAAGGATGGGCTTATAGGTGAATATATACGGCATTATTGCTATTTCCTTAAGCAAAATATGACTACCAAGTTTATGTGAAAGTAGAAAGCAAACATAATAACAGTAAACTATACACATTCTAATAAAAGATTCAGGTAGAAGCCTGTTGCTGTAGACCATTGCTGTAGACCATTGCTCTCCTTGCGTGTCTATTTTACTGTGAATCTGGAAAACATGTTTGTTTCATTCTTAAATACTATATCTCAGATTACTGGAGAGAGTAAAATAATCCTGTATTTATCGCTTTTGGGGGAAAAATCAGGACACGTGTTAGATGAACAGATACCTCTAGAAATTTGGATTTATGTATTTTAATTTATATGCCAGGCATCTCTAATTCATGATAACAGGCAATTAACAGTAAGAAAAGAAAAAGCAAGTCATGTGAAAAAAGCAACCAGGAGCAAAACAATCATAAAGATGGACATTCTCAGCCCCACTTCCTGACCCCTGGCCTAGTGACATAATCAAGTCTTTAAGACCTTATGTAAGGCCAAGAGAGAAGAGGGCAACATGATCTCTGGTGGAATCATATTCCAAAGGGTGAGTGCCACAAAAGAAAAGAGTTTTTTTCCTCAGCCTCAATAGGTATCATTCCTTGGCAAATGGAACACACAGCATACCTCTTCTGTCTCTAATGGGACAGATAAACATAATCAGCAAGAGGCAGTCCCTCAAATAAACAGTTCCAAGCCAGGAAGGGTTTGAAAATGCAGGCAGGATCATAAATTGAACCCAGAATCAAACTTGCAGCTTGTAGTACAGTAACATGTGCTGACTGAGGAGTACACATAACTGTCCACACCTTTCTATATTAGCTATAGCTTTTAGATATTCTTTAAAGGCAGCCAGATGTAGAGTGCACTGCAGTCCATTCAGGATGTGACTAAAGCATGAATTATTTGTGCAGAACCTTGTAGTCCAGGAAAGGGAACAACTGGAAACCAACAGGAAGTTGTGCAAAGGCCCTCCTGGCCACAGCTGCGGCCTCTTCCCGAACCCTAACCCTAACCCATATTGCATACTGTCTCTGTATGTGCAGGGGAAGTGCAGTACTTGCCACAACTAAAGATGGTTTGTGGTCTTAGGAAGACAAACAAGGATACTTGATGGATTAACAGATGATTAAATTCTAGGCAATTTGAATTTTGAATTATTATGACGATTTGTCATAATTTCTCTAATTTTTATTTCATCCTCTTACAATTTTAATTTTAGGTACAAATAGTTTTCAGAATTGTAGAATTTCTGGTTGTTTATCTACATTTGGTGTTTCCACAAAAATATAATTTTCAATTTAAAAGAACACCTAAATTATAAGTAGAAATAAATGTTACTTAATGTTGAAGACTCAACAATAAAAAATGAAATGATTTTAAAATATACTTCATTTCCCCAACACTCTATCCTAATTAAGTTTGTACATTTTATTAAGCCCATCTGATTTCTGATTTAAAAATAGTCATTTGATACAGCTGGAATTATAATCTATGTTTGGAACAGAATGTTAGTTTGGAAAGGAAAGAATAAAACTAAACATCCCTGATGGAGAGCATATTTCTGCCATTGGGAAATATGCTTAAAATGTATCAAATTGCTTTAAAGCATTTTCACCTTTAATAGTTCCTTCATTACATATAGATAATATATTATAAATTATGTATGTTTATTTGGTTTATTGATTGATCCAAACTGCAGAATAACTATGATCCTGATGATGATTATTATGACTATGATTATTATCCTAAATTATTTCAAATCAAAACCAGGGAAATTTCAGAGGATTTTTCCATTGTTAGGAAGCGCAAGATTTTGAAAGTTAAGGTTGGGACAGTTAAATTGCTTGCACATATTGATTTTTCTGATCCCCAAGCCAGGTTGTCTTCATACATAGAAAGACCACAATGTACATCTAAAATCAAATTCACTACAGTCAACTTATGACCAGTAGTTTAGTAAGTGTTCAAAGTTACAATGGACCCCCCCCCAAAAAAGCAACCTAAGATCTGGTCCTAGAGTTCCAATGGCTGCATACCTTTCCTCTCGCAGTCCCATAACTGCATTTCGGGCACTTGGCAATCAGTTCACCTGTATCATCTCATGCCAGTTGCAGCATTCTGTGGTCACGTAACCACAATTTATGATGTGTTTTGCCAGTTTTCAGCTTTTTCAGTCAGTTTCTGGCAAAAAAAAACCACCCCACCTTAGGAATACATTGATTTCCCTAATGACCACTAGGTTTGTATAATGACCACTTCATTCATTTAATGATCCCTGAAATCTGTTAATGACCACTACAACACATCATAATGTTGGATCTTTTCAGGTAGATGCCTCAAACCATTACAACCATAATGACTTATGAAGGAAATTCCAGGTGCCATTAAGTTGTAAGTTGAGGACTACCTGTATTTAGAAGTGATACAAACTGTTAGGGGGACTGTTAAATATTTTATTATGGTAATCCAAAAGAGCAATCAGTGGGACAATTTTAAGTCAACACAAGCTAATTTAAGCGTCCTCAGGGGTTTTGGATTTGCTATCCTTTTTCTTTGCAATTTACATATTTTATTTTTCTGCAATTATTTATCTTGATGCCATCTGCCTGCAAGGCTGAAAAGATTAAAAAAAGAATATAGATTAAACCGCAAAAGAGGAAATTTTAGAATTAAACTCTTTTACTACATTTTTCTTGCAAATAGCATTAAGAAGCAAAGATGCTTTATTTTTGCATAAGAGTCAAGAGATGGAAAAGCTTTATTTTCATTCTTTGCACATTGACTTTAAAATGATTTTATTGTATGCTGACTCTGCAAACCACTTTAAGAGGTCTGTAAACCACTATAAAGAGGTATATAAGTCTAAGTACTACTGCCATTAAGATAATTCATATAAATAATTAACAGTTTGCTACAACATTTAACTTCAAAAGCACTTCCCTTTTTTGGCATCACAAATCAAGTATCAATGTCATATGTTACTTTAATAATTTGATGTATTCTTTGTACAATAACTAGGATGCTTTTAAATGTATGTATGTAGTGCAATTTCATTTTGTTCATTTTTCTCCCTGGAAGAAACAATCTTTCAACAGGGAGATTAGAAGATTAGAAGAAAATATTTATTCGCACAGTGATGCACAAATTCAAAGAGAGCCTGTGTTATTAAAATAAGCAATTATATCCTAAATGATTTATGCTATAGTTACGTAAGCCAAAGAGTGGAAGGTACATTTGCAACTCCCTTCCTACCCACATGTGATAACAGGATTTTTATGCGTACTTCCTGAACCCTGCATGCTAAAGAATGATATCCCTTCATTGTTTCACACTTGCTGTACTTTACAGCTTGGCTTGTATCCTGCAAAAGTTTCTGGAAAATTGTGTTTTTGCACTAAGAAAAAATAATGCACCATATTTTAATTCATTCAAAGTAAATTTGGTTGCGTAGACTTTGTTAAATGATTTAAAGGAGTCTCCTAGGAAGCAACATTTAATAACGTTAATACTTATATACATGTCTGTGTGAGAGAAAGAGAGGCAGAATGTTTTAGAAGTTCTGTAGTAGAATCCTGAATTACTTTTCTCTCTTAGAGCAGTGATGATTATAGTAAGTGGAATGTTTACAAATGATATAAACAACACATACTTTGGTGTCTAGTTAGTAGGAACAAGAATGTAATGTTGCTAAAACATTTCCTAAATTTTGTACTCAAAAAAATGAGGAAAAAAGATAGCATGAAAGATATAATGATTTGAAAACAGCAAATAGCTTAAATCAAACCCTTTGTAGTTACAGAATATCTATAAGTATCAGAACTTCACACATTTTGTCATCCAAAATGACACATGGCAGGAAGGAGAGAAGTTACTTGAAACAAAGAAATCTGGAGGAACTCAAAAAACATCAAAAATATAACCTGTTTTAGAAAACAAGCACCAAAAGCTTTCCCAAAACAAGTGCCATGAATAAAAAGAAATCCGGGTATCTTTCAAACTCAAATCTCATCCAAAAAAGGGGTGGAGAAGTTATCAGAAAGTTTCACAACTGGAATGAAAATGAAAACTGTTCTACAACAGTAAACAAGAAGCCATAATTTTGACTTTAGCAATGTTATCCAATACTGAGGGCCAAATCCACCCCCCCCCCAAAAAAAACCCTTAAAACTGCAATTATATTTAGTTTGTATTAAAACTNTTATTTATTTTTGGTCTTCATTTTCACTTGGCCAAATTGCTGGCATTTCTTACAAATGGGTTCAAATTGGCAGACTACTCACCTCAGTCTGACTATGTGTAAATATTCATGATAAACTAAATCAGAGGTAGAAACTTTGTTCCTGGTCTTACTATGCCCTACAAGTCCTTTTTATCCATCCTGTGCACAGCTAGACAAAAGTATCTCCTTTTTTCTAAATACCTGTCTTAATTTTAATGTGTTATTTGGTTGGTACAATTAATATTTTTTTTTGCTTCCTGTGCATATGAAAAGGGAATGCTTTTTTTACATAGCATGAATTCTTTCTCTGTTGCTTTTACACAAGGAGAGGCAGACCATATTTACATGCTATTTTCCAATTGAGTGTTTATTCCCAGTCTTCTTCAGAAACTCAATCCTGAAGATGCAGTCTGGCTCATTCATGATATTTATCAACCTGATTTGAATATATTTCATTTATTAACCTTGGTTTTTCATCATCAACTTCCAAGTGCTCTAAGTCCACTTGTTTGAAAAAGGAAAGTATTCAACATATTACAAGGTCTTTAACACAACTTTTTAAGAATAACAAACAGAGAAAATTCAAAATAAGCTCTTCCAGATGGCTGAATTAAAGTAGTCCTTCAGCCAGCAAAAAAAGGTGCCAGGGGAAAAGGAACAAATACTGCTGCTGAAGTGGGATAGCAAAGGATGACTTTAAGCTACTTCAGGTAAGGGCTGGACATCAGACAAGGGAGGCATCATAAGAACACAGAAGAGGGAGAAAAACCATGAGCGTGCTTTTAGAAACCAGATCATGTGTGTGCCATGGTAAGAGGCATGCAACAAAGATAAATAAACAAACCAAGAACTAAGCAAGATAAAGAAGGTAAGAGATATAACCAAATCTGGATCTTGGCTTCTTGCTCTTCAAAAGAGCTTGAATTCAAAGGCCAATTTCAAATTCTAATTTGAAGTATTAGTTTGCTAGCAGCACCAGAAGTCCCAATTTTGGACAGAACACTATTTTCCCCTACTGCTCTGTACATAACTCCTGATTAATTTAGCTCTTCTCACTGAGAAAGGAACCAAGTTGGACTGATCAAGCATTAAAAACAATTCAGGCATAATGTTTTGTTTATAATGAAATAACATAAAACAAGGATACATTAGAATATAACTTTGCAATAGTGAATGGTTCTCCATTTTACCTGTGAGGGTAAAATTATTTACCAATAGAGTTCCTGCAATTCATTTCTAGTCTACATTTTTATTAATCAAATTTACAGACATCCTGGAGGAGGGGGAGAAATGCTGAGACCATTTGGGCAATGTTTATCACAGTCATGGAATCCCTTTGTCGGGGTTATATCTGATTTTACCTTTTTTACCTTTTAGATGTTGGGCAAACATATTTTTTGATCTATGAAGTCACTTTAAAACATTTTGAAATAATTTAGGTCTTTGAAACAGTTAACTGTTATTTAATTTGCTATTTGTTTCATTTATATTGGTTATTGTGATGTATCAGTTAAAATGTTGGATTACCACTTGGGGAAGCAAGTTAAGGTCTACCTTAACTATGGAAAAGCATAGTTAACTATGGAAAAGATTGGTCAACATTTCCAGCTTTTATTTCCTAGTACTACTTTGTCAAGTTTTCTAAAACTACATTCCACTGAGACCTGGAACCAAATATGAATGACTGTCTAATAGCTCTGCATTTTGGTTGCTGTTAATTGTGACAGTCCAGATAAAACCTTGTGAATATTGGTAAGCACTACGAAAGAAAAATACTTACTGCTTACATTCTAGAAAAGACCTCTATTTTTGAACTACATGTCTAGGTGTGTTCGGGTCTTTTCACGTGTAAGATTAAGAGTATCTTGGCGACATTTCAGCGAGGTTCCATTTGCCATCCTCAGGCTGGTGCTTTCGGCTTCGTGCCAGTGCATGCAGTATGTGATTGGAGCTGCCGTCTCTCTATAAATACTGGGGGTGGGGGCTGGTTGGCTGCGCTGCTGCCTCTTGATTGGTTGATGGAGTTGATGTTAGTATAATGGATTGTGTGATGAGCTTTCAAGTTCTTTTGTTGTGTTATACTGGGTCCTGCATTGTAATCTCCTGGGTCGTTTGTGTTTTGATCTCTTTCCCATTAGCCTCCTGTGTAGTAACGGCTTGAGTAATGGGTTGTGTGATGACCTTGTGAGATTTATTGCTGTGGTATCCTTGGTCTTGTGCTGTGATATCCTGGGTTATATATATATAAAATGCTGTTCAGCTTCCTTCGGGTATTATCCCACGTCATTGTAGTTCTGTTAAAGTTGTAGCTCATTGTAGTTCTGTTAAAGTTGTAGCAACGTTTCAGCAGAATCTCATCTGCCATCAACAGGCTTCTGTACACTTCCATACAGAAGCCTGATGATGGCAGATGAGATTCTGCTGAAACGTTGCTACAACTTTAACAGAACTACAATGAGCTACAACTTTAACAGAACTACAATGACGTGGGATAATACCCGAAGGAAGCTAAACAGCACACATGTAAGTACCCGCAAGAGCCTAAAAAAACATATATATATATTTTCTATTTGAGAGTGCAGGCTTCCAAATGATTGACAGTCTGCTGGAATCATCTCTTCTATTCATGCTTTCAGGTCTTTTTTCAATCTCTTGGCTTCTCTGATGATTCTGTGGCTGGGGTTTTCTATAGTGGCTAGGGTTTTAGTGCCATTGAAGTTGATGTTGTGACCTGTGGCTTTCATGTGTTGGACTAGTGAGGAGGTGTTGTTCAGCTTTTTTACTGCATTTTTGTGTTCATCCAGGCGGGTACTTATTCTTCTATTGGTCTGTCCAATGTATGTGGCCGGGCACCCTGGGATTGGGTGCTATTCACTTAAATTGGGTGCTATTCACTTAATGACTGCATCACTTAGTGATGGATGTTCTTGTCCCAAATGTGTATGTTGAGGACTACCTATACAGCACTATGGGAATCAGCTAATTGAAGCCAGCCTTTCTGACTTTGAACTTTCTATTTAAAAGTTATCCCAAATGAAATGATTACGCTACTACATCAGAAACTAGAAAAATATTTCCTATACTTGGCAAATCAAGTGAAGTGGAAAAAACAATTTTATACAAAATGACAAAAAAGGGATCCCACCAAGAATTAAACTCTCTTCTTTTACAAATATCAATTTTGTACTCCAATAATTGTTAAAATGAAAACTGCTTTGAAAACATGACATGAAAATATGATATGAAAATATAAAAACATACTATAGTATATTCTTTCATTAGACTCTGATGAAGCATATATTCCCATGCAATGGCTTTTATATTGCTCCAACAAGCACACAGGAATAAAGCTATAAATAATAATGATACCTTCCAACAGTGAACATAGTGAATTTGTACAATTTCTTCATAAATCCTGTGACTGTATTTGATTGCCTAATCTTTCCAATCCCCTTAACTGCTGACTTTATTCTGCAGTGTGCTCTATAATGTTCATACCAACTTAAAAGCATGCTCATGATTGAATTAGCTTATATAACAGGATATAAAATGTCATAGCAAGTTTTGCTGGAATGATAATGAGAAGAATTTGCGCACAAAACGAAACAAAGATGCTGGCTCCTGTGCCAAACATTCACTTAATGGCAACACTTCAAATAAATTATTTCTTATAACAACTGGATTGTTATATTCTACAACCACATCCCAAGCAGCCACCCAGCTGGGCTCAATAAAGCTATTTTCCAATGTGCTGTATATACACATGAACACCCATACTTCCCAGATGTTCTCTGTGTAAAACATCTGGTTTCAAATGCATAGTAAAGTCTTTCCAAAAACCCATTACATTTATTTAATGGACTCATACAGTTCAGCTAAAATATCCCGGAGCAGACTGCATTTCTACTCTATAAGCTCCATCTGCAAAAAGCAGAAACAGCAAATGAAAATTCTTTACATGATTTATGCTGTTTTTATGATCATCCAGTTCATAAAGAACAAACTTAGCTCAACAGACAATAACACACACTGTTTTAAATACACCCTTAATATACTTTCTCTGTTATACTTTCCACTGAAGCAAAAGACCCAATTCTGAAGACACGAGAGATACCATTAGCCATGTAATTTACTGTTTTCTTTTCCTGACAATTCCAAGAATCTTAGGAATTCATAGTATATGTGGCAATGCTTTCTTTTCTTATTATCAGAGGCTGGAAAAAGACAAATTGTACTATATAGTGATTGATTTAATTTATGCTCAGAGTATCCCATTGACAAAGGGTGTGTTGGCAGTTGAAGATTCAAATAGTGCATGACAGGGTGAGCTCGCCTCCCAGCCCCAGCTCCTGCCAACCTAGTAGTTCGAAAGCATGCAAATCCAAGTAGATAAATAGGTACCACTTTGGTGGGAAGGTAACAGCATTCCATGGCCTATAGCCATGCAGCCACATGACCACGGAAAGGTCTTCAGACAATACTGTCTCCCTCAGCTAGGCAATGGAGATGAGCACTGCCCCCTAGAGTCAGATCTGACTGGATAGGGAAAACCTTTGTTATTTTTTTTAATCCCAGCTATCTGTTTCAATAAGCTTACATATGAATTGATATGGTCTGAATTCATCTCTATGTTCCTTGTCTGGTAGTAGCCTCATATTCATTCTAATCCTAGATGTATTTTGATTCATTTCACTGAAGTAGGAAAATCTGCATAACAGAATATCTTGGCTGAACATTTTCTTTTCTGGACACAGCAATACATTCAATTTTCTCAGATTTTATTTCAAAAATCTTGAAGATATTTTATTTTATCTTTAAAAGGCTGATTAGGATGAATGCCTGTTCAATGCATAGAAGACTCTCAAAATTAGCAATAAAATAAAGATTTCAAGATGGCTGACATATACAAAATTAGTTTCCACCTGAATAAATATAAATAAATCTTAAGACTTGGCAACTTGATTCTAGTTGCACAGAATCTCCATACAGTCAAGAAAATCCACAAAGTGGACAGGTCTACAAGGAGAGATTTACAATAGGTAAAAGTAATTAATAACAATCACAGCAAGCCTATTTTATGATAATGTTAAGGGACCCAACACCAAAACTAACTTAAACCCCAGAGAAGGAAACATTGATTTATGTTTGTGGACTGTAAACTGTCTAGTGATGTAAGTGGTATATAAATATTGCAACAACAAACCAACAAATGATAACTGGAGTCCAGATGAACATAGCCCTGACTCAGAAGCTGGTTTTTCGTTCCAAGAAGCTGTCCAACCAGAACAGCCCTAGGCAGAAGTGGTCCATTAGCTTTATGTGAGATAACACAACTCCCTGCCAGCACTGTCCATAGCAAGCTAATATTTTACTAAAATGCTAAAACATTCCTTTTGATGTCACAACACAAGCACTAGTCCTTACATACTTATATTGTGTAAATGGTGCATTTGCAATAAGGAATTTCTGTCACAATGCAGTGTATTACTGTTCACTTGTTGGAAATCCATGCCCTCTTCTCATAAAGATATGCAAAATCTTCTAACAATATATTACAGTGAAAATCAAACAAATAAATATACCTGAATCATACTAAAACTTTTGATGATATTGACAGTGGGCAAAAAAGAAAGTGATTAAAAGAGAGATAATGAAATGGTAACAAAAACCAATCTGAACTAACTGTATTTATGCATTCCATTATAAAAGGTCAGTGATATGAAGACAAGATTATTTTTTTTAAAATACCAAATCATCATCACATGTTCAGATTTAAGCAGTGCTCTAAAATTATTTTCTGGGCTTGATCCTGCAAGACTGAACTGAGCATTCTTAATTAAAGGGAGGGATTACCTTGTCCAGGTTGACAGCTATACTGACAGTGTAATTATGACCTGATTATGGGCATTTAAACTATGCTAATTATCATCATTTGCATGTTTCCAGATTTCTGTAAATATTTAGTTGCCAAGAAAGATATAGCATTCAATCTACAATATATCTACGTTGAAATTCCCACTGGAGAACCTTAAGTTAAAAAATTAATCTATATGAACATTAAAAATGTTTAAAATAATATGATTTTTGCTACAAATCAATTATCATTTGATATTTGCTTTTAAAATAATATTTGAAAAGAGTGATTGCACATTTATGCACAAATACAATGAAATACACTCAAGTTCTTCCACCAAGCAACATAGTATTGGAAAATACCAGATGGAATTTGGAGTCAGAGAGAGACAAAGCAATTTGGGATCAGGAAATTTTCCCAAGGATTATTTTGTAGTAGCTCAGAACCTGAGCATCATAAACCAAAACTCTTACAATTTTGTCAGAGCATATTCATGAACTAGAATAGAGCATGGTAACAAGGTCAGCCAATGAACAGGCAAAGCAACTAAATCAGCCAATGAGGACTGTTTTGGAAACTGAAACTGGAAGTAGCTTAGGTGTGGCTCTATATTAAGGGCCTGTCACATAGGCCGACAGATGCAAAACGTATGTAAAAAGGACACAGCGGACGAGAAAATATTCCATCCATTGTTATCCGCTCTCAAAAGTGCCCTGAATTTGCATAAGCAGAGCGGGACCAACAACAGAAAGGAACCAGACGGGGAGAGATGTAGCCAGGATGTAAAGGGCATGCTCCACGGAAGCCAAGCAGATGGAAGAGAATGGCACATCCGCAGGGCTTCCGGCAGCACAGCGAAGCGGATGTGCAGCAGAAGGAACGGATGCAGAGCGGATGCTACAAGCGGATACAGCGGATGCATTTTCACGGAAGCCTAGCGGATGTCCTAGCAA
The DNA here is from genome assembly GCA_004320025.1 of Laticauda laticaudata. Classification (NCBI taxonomy): domain Eukaryota; kingdom Metazoa; phylum Chordata; class Lepidosauria; order Squamata; family Elapidae; genus Laticauda; species Laticauda laticaudata. The sequence goes on from BHFT01052355.1 coordinate 13,011, forward strand.
GATTGCAAAGCATTCAACTGCACCATGCGGGGAGGATGCATTGCGTTCAGCCCCATGGATATAATGGGATGCAGCTCGCAAAGCAGGGTCACCATTCAGAGGAAGAACCTGCTTTGTGGGTTTTTGGGATGCAGGACACAGCTCCAGCCAGTCACAACAACCATGGAAAGAAGAGGAAGCCCTGTGCCATCTGCTGCCAGGCCCTGCCAAAGAAGGACAGGGCACCATCCCATCCCTGCCCTGACTCTGCTTCTGCTGGGGTTCTGCTGCTCGCGCTGAACTCTTCTGGTGCTGGGGCTTCTGTGGGCTACTCTGCTGGCGCTGCTCATGGTGCTGGGGCTTCGCTGCGGGGCGCGGCTTACTCTCTGGCGCTGCTCCGGTGCTGAGGCTTCTGCTGGTGCTTACTCTGCTGGCACTGCTCCTGGTCCTGCTGGTCCTGCTGGTGCTCCTGGTCCTGCTGTGGTGCTCCTGGTCCTTGCTGGTCCTGCTGGTGCTTGCTGGTGCTTACTCTGCTGATATGATCCTGGTCCTGCTGGTGCTGCATGGTCTGCTGGGCTTACTCTGCTGATGATGATTCCTGTCCTGCTGGTGCTCTTTCTGCTGCTTACTGTTGCTGCGCTCTGCTGCTGCTGCTGGTGGTGGTGGAAGCAAAGCCCCGAGAACCTCGAAGCCCCTCTGATGAGGGCCCAGATGGCCCTGCCCGATGCGAGAAGGAGAGGCATACGTGTGAACGGGAGAGGAGGCAGTTACTCCATCGAAGAGGAACATGAGGATGAGGTGCTTGAAATGCTTGAGGAAGAACGAGTATCTATGTGGAAGGGACACAGGCTTCTATCGAGACAGCCAAAAAGGAAGCAGGCTGCTGTGAGAGAGAAGGCGGAGAGCCTGGCTACACTTCGGAGGTCCTCCCTCGGCTGGTGGAAGCACTGCCACACCTGGTACGGGAAGCAGCACCTTCCAAAAATCTGGCCAGGCCACGGTCAAGCTGACGGAACCGGGAGACCCTACGTAGATGGCAAGTGCCGCTTCTTGGAGGGTTGAGATCCGCCACCGCAGGCAGGCACCCCTCTGACAACATCTCTCGCCTTCAGGCCAGCGCTGTGAGAGCCAGTCCTCTTCTGGGCAAGAGTCAGCTCCTGTGGTCCAGGCAGATATCTTGTGGAGCGTCCGCACGTGGAACACCCCCTGAAAAGCTGCCACTCTCCCGTGGCGGAGCGCATGGGAGGACCCCCTGATGCAGTTGGGAGCAAGCGGAGAGGGCACTTCCCACAGAGACCCAACCCACATCCCCCCAGCTCCACCTCAACACAGAAAGCAGGCAGAGAGCAGACCAGAGGGGCAGGGCCACACTGTCCTGCTGAGACAGGGACACCAATCAAAGCATAGCATAGATCTCCCTCTCTCAGCTGGTACACACCGACATACCATCCTAACCGAAAGCCCTTTCCTCACCTATCATCAACAGACCTTCAAATGGACATGGTCCGAATGCAACAGTTACCTAGGTGATTCAAGAACAGGATCACCGTTCTTCTGCACACCCTCCAGCCCAGTGAACTGCTTCCGACCAGTCCAGGTGCTGCTGCCTCCACCCCAGGTGATGTCACTTGCCCTTTCCAAGGCCTTTCCACAGGCCCTCACCTACCAAAGCTACGGCTACAAGGAGTTCGCAGCAGCACAGGCAGCCCTTTCAAGTCAGGCACAGGTTCATCGAATGCCACCGTGCCACCGATGCCCGATTGCCCACAGATGTTCACCATGCCACAGATTGCCACCCGTATGCACCGAGTGCCACCCACCGCTCACCTCGCCTCACCTGCAGACCCAAGACACGCCCCACTACACTCCTCCTTCCTCCACCCCACAGCCCAAGCCCGGCCTCAGAACATCTGTCATCGCTCTTGGGACTTGACACCCCATGTCCTGAGGAAGGGCTTCCAACATCACAGGGACTCGGCAGAGCTTCCTCCACATACCTCTCCTGTTAGCCCTCTCGGGGCGGCACCCCAATGCGCACCTCAGACCAGCACTCCAGCAGCAGCCACGCCCTGCCACAGCAGCCTGAACCTTCCACCGCCTGAGACTATGGCACGCCTCAGCAGTGACTGAGAAGAGTTGCAGAGACTGGGTTGCTACCTGTTGACTTTATCTTGCTTGGACACTTTACTTGGCCGTCATTTTTGCTTTTACAGTTTCTTATTAAATAAAGATTATCTTTGCTTCCACCACACTTCCTTCAGTTATTTAAGTCAGTAAAGTCTTGGTGGAAACTTTTAGAAATGGTTAAAGCCTTTTGCATGCTTGTGGATGGGATTTAAGTTAGCAGTGGAATGGCAGGGAACACTGTTGGATGTGGTAAATAGGTGGATGGGCAGCGGATAACCTGTGGATGGGCAGGGATACCTGTGCGATGGGTAATAGCTGGTGGGATGGTTAAGTATAGCAGTGGGCATGGCAGGGATATCTGTGTGAGGGTTAATAGCTGTTGGACTGTATGGTCCACCCTCCCAGCTGCTACACCATATGGGCCCTTTATTTCAATAACAAATTTAATCATTCATCAACACATTTCAAACCAGAAGACACAACTTCTTTATTAAACTGCCCTGTTCATTGTAGGGCCCACCTCAACATACATGGCAACAATCTCATCAGGTGCTGATGAGACATGGCTGAGGAAGCATCCATTTAAGCATCTATCCATCACTGTTCTTGCCACTTCCACTGCTTAGCTGGGGAGTTTGGACCAGTGGTTTTCAGGAGGTTGCCGCCTGCTTCTTCCTTTCACGTGGGGGGGGGGGGGGGAACGTCTGTTGGGGCCTTGCACATCCACACGTATCTATCGGTTTTGCCCTTGGCCTCCATTCACCAGGCTCCATGTCCCTATTGCCTTGTTGGAGGTCCACAAGCGCTAGTTCTGCAACACTGAGTAGCGGGTTGCGCATGAGATTGTGCAGGATGCAGGCAAGCTTCCCGATATTCCTCACGGTTCTCTGGGCGATGCTGTTATGGTGGTGAGAAGTACTGGAACCTGTTGGCCGGGATGCAAAAGAGGTTCTCCACCACCCGCCTTGGCCTGGAAGCCTGTTATGTTGAAGATCCTTTTTCAGCGGGTGAGGCATCTGGAAGGTATAGGGCTTCATGAAGGTAGGTTCTGAGGCGAGAAGGCGTCATCCCCCATGGATGAAGTTAAGGGCAACATCTTGGTTTGTGTTTGTTGGGCAGGGCGGTCTGGATCTGAAAAGCCCATGATGAGGTTGCGTTCTAGGCCCGCTCTTGAAGGTCACTGGCGTTGTATACATACTGGGCATCTTGAAGATGACCCGTTGCCTGAAGAGTCGATGTACATGAACTTGTAGTCAGCATCGGACCAATGGCGAAGAGGATGATGCTGAAGAAGCCTTGTAGTTGTTGAATAAGTAGGACCTGACTTGGCGGAGCTTTGCAGGCCACGTGCTTCCCATCTATGGCTCCAACGGTGTAGGGGAAAGTTTCCACTTCTGATGACCACTGCTCTGCAACTTTCTTCAGCCTCTCTAGTGGAGGGGCACTGGAGAGCTTCTCGCCAGGTATTCTTCGATGATGCCTGCCACCACTTCTCTGACCCAATGCTGATTGGTGTTGTGTCAACACCCTCCAGCTGTACATGCATGTCCTGTTACGTGGTCCGGAGCCAGGTGGCGCAGAGTCCAGTTCCCAACCTGAGTTCCAGGGTCCAGGCTTGGGCCAGAAGTTGGTGTTTGCCTTTGGTCAACCTGGGTCCTCAGCCATTCCACAACTTCATCAAACATGGCTGAGAGGCATCCTCAATGAAGTTCTGGAATGGCACCAGTGTCTTTCGTTCCTCAGCTCCACCATCAGCTTGTTGTACAGTTTCCGTACTCGGCTCTTCTCGTGATCCATCTTCGGACCCATACACTTCTTGGCCGCCTTCTTTCTTCTTCCCGTAGAACAGGTGAAAGAGGCCTGTAGATGGCTTCGCACTGTTGTTAGAACGCATGGTGGCTACAAAGTAGTGTGGGCACGATCCATGGTTGGAGAGACTGGATGCTGTGAAGAGCAAGAGCCTAAGATGAAGGCTGAAGAGGATCTGCCACGCGCAGGGCTGCCGACTGCAAGTGAGAATCCAGGTGATTTCCTCCCCGCCTTTTTATAGAAATATAGGTTTTTTCTCTAGGTGTCCTTTTGCATCTCTAGACATCCTGCAAGACACCTAAATATCCGAGATACGTCTCCGCTATACGAAACGTTTTTTCCGTTTAATGCTTTGTAATGTTGAGCTGCATCTGCTTTCATCCTTTAGCTACGTCCCGTTGCTAACTAACTCTGTGGTATCGCGTCCGCGTCCATTTCGCTTTCTCACCTGTGTCCGTTTTCCGCTGGAGCAGATGCACTTGCACAATGATGAGTTGCGGCGGATGCGCAACAGATACCTAGCGGATATAGCGGATGCGTAACGTGACGACCGGACGTCTAACGGATGTTTCCCATTATGCATTGGCGGATTGAGGAACGGACGGTTGGAATAACATTTTCCGCCTCAAAAGTTTTGTGGCGCTCAAAACTTTTTTGCGGATGAAATGTCAGTAGACGGATTGCTGGTGACGGATAGAGAGTATGAAATCATGGACGGCAGTGAGTAACAGACGGATGCATTGCGTTAACCAACGGATGGCAAGTGTTTCTCTCCATTTTACATCCTCTTTCCATCCGTTGGTGCTGTGTGACAGGGGCTTTAAGCTCTGCAGCTCTGAAGCTATGTTGAGCTCTGAATCTGTCTATTGAAATGAAACTGCTTCTCTCCTCTGCTTGCCTGCTGAACTAAAGTGAAACTGGAAGTTCTCTGTTCTGTTCTGCTGAGACTTAATTCTTATGTTTCTGTCTAAGTTTCCTTCATGTTGGAGAAATCTACAACTGGTTTGTAAAATCTATTTATTATGTTTATAAAGATGTTAAATGAAGTATCAGCCATCTGTGTTTATTTTTCTGGTGCTGAATTAACGCTGCAAAACTCTGAATAAATTTTTAGTTTATTGGGTACTTGGGTAATTTTTAAATCATTTTATACATCTAAACAGCAACTTCCTCTAGATTGGCTAAGGATATTAATTTTATATTCCTTGGGATAGCATGATCTTAGGAAGGCATACCTATTTTCACCAGGGTAGGCCAGATGGTAGCAAGACTGGATGCAAAAGAATAATAAAAAGAATGTTCTTTTTGCCTTTGTTAAATTAACCTTGCCCATGCTTGCAAATTAATGAATTTGTGACCATTTTATAATCATAAATATCACTTTATGGGAAAGCTGTAATGGGTGCTATTCAATGCATACCCCATCATTCTACTTATATAAATGTAGCTTGGAGCAGAGTTTAATCATTTATTTATTTATTTTGTCAAGCATGCATTTGATAATATTTATAAGTATAAACATGATTATTAATACATGAAATAGATACCAATAAAAAAGAACATTAAGATAGGGACAGTAGGCACGTTGGTACACTTATGTACACCCCTTACAGACCTCTTAGGAATGGGGAGAGGTCAACAATAGACAGTCTGAGGTTAAAGTGTTTGGGGTTTGGGGAAGAAATCACAGAATCAGGTAGAGTATTCCAGGCATTGACTACTCTGTTGCTGAAGTTGTATTTCCTGCAATTGAGTTTTGTATGGATATTCTCCTGTGTACCAAATAGCCCAGATTCTGGCACTGGCGCACTTCACTCTGCTCACTTAACTAACCAGCCAGTTTTATAGCCAAAGACAAATGTTTCAGGTAGTCAGATCTTAAGATATTTATAGTTTGAAAGGTCAATATCAACATCTTAAATTGTGAATAGCGGGCAACTAATAGATTCTTCTGAATTTTCAATAAAGACTTCACAAGATCTCTATACGGTAAAATCTTGATTTTAAAAACTATAATTCAGTGGACTTTAGATGCAGTGAAAAAAAAATATTGTCCAGGCCAGACAATTGGTATACTATTGGTATATTGGTATATATGTTATTGATAGAAGCAAGTTATCAGAAACTTTCACAACCCCTACTCTCACTAGGGTATTTTTATCTCTTAATAAACAAAAAAAGAAATAAAAACAGAAGCCAAAGGGAAGTCTCCAAGCCCATTTGCTACTCCAAATGTCAATGATTATATCCACACTCTTTGGCCATTTTGGGACCTGCTCATATCTTCTGTACATATCTGTACATAGCTTCTGTCTATCTACATTTTCAGCAAGATTCGTGCCATAGTGAAGTGGCACATTTCTTCATGCATGGATGTCCTCACATAGAGGCCCTCAAAACCTTACTGTACCTTCAAATGAATTCAAAAGAATTCAAATGAATTCCCAGTGGTTCACACAACACAAATTAAAATTCCAATCTTGATAAACTAAGAAATGAGCTGCACCTCTGGAATCGGGCTGTGTTCTATTCAGATTTAACATTTCTCTATTTTATAAGGGGGGATCATGACTGGGGAATATGTATAAACAATCTAAAACCTAAGAAACCTTTAAAATGCATAAAATGATTAAACACTATTGAAAGACAACAAGCTTTACTAAGTCATGATCAACTTTAAAAATTAATTTGGTTCCCACAGTATGCTACTGAGCCAAACTAAATAAATCACCATACAGTTTAGCTCAATGTCTAGCGTTACTTAATGTAGAGTCTAAGGTGTTGGATTAGTTCTAGTAGCTCAGCTACAACTTTGAGTTACACAAAGTAAAAGTAGTATATCAATGTAATAAATATACAGACATTGTTTGACAATAACCAGGTCCTGTATTATTCTAATCCTGGAAGTTTTTTTCCATAGCCATTATTATTTTGAATTAATAGTTTCTCACAAACCATTTTTATTCATATCCCCTAAATATATAAGATCTGAATCAGCATATGTGCACTAGTTGTACCATATTAGATCAGTTTACTTTTTAAGATCTCTCATTTTAATCAAACATAGATGTTCGTAACCAATTTTCATCCTAAAGCGAGTCAAAATATAACTATTATCTAAGATAGCTGAATGTAAAGGAGACATGAGTCATTTGTATACATGTGGTTTCTTTTATATATTTTGTTGCTACAGTTTGGATATCAAATAACTTTACATTTAACTAGCGAACACAGGCATTCCTTCTCATTTAAAACTGAACATTACTGAGGGGATTTTGCATGCATTAAACATCTGGAATTTCTGATATAAATCCAAGATATTTGATCAGCATGGGCAACCATTCAACTCCCATGCAGTATCTCACCCATCCCCCTCATGTTCTGCATCTGAAATCTCCTAATTTATTCAAATGTACAGTGTTGTCTGTGTAGATATGGTGATACATATGTGCTTTTTGAAACTGTACTTCACAAACTATAGCTTACAGATGCTGAGAACTTTCATGTGGACAAGACAAATGAGAATCCTATGCCTGACTGCACAGGCTGAGTCCAAGAAACAACAGCAGGAAAACACAAATGAAAGCCTCAGCACATTTGTGGCTTTAATGAACTAGTCATCAAATACTGCATATTTATTCTTCCCATAATTCTCTCTGTTCTTCCTATAAAAATATTCAGCAAGAAAACTATGCATTTTTAATTTTACTAAATGAACTCAGAAAGCATCTGTTAAAAAGGAACAGCATTTGTTATATAGGATGTGTGCCAATTAAAGAATGTGTGACTCAAGCTTTGTAAAGAATAAATGCTCTCATGCAAGAACTGCTTGTTCCAAATAGCTTTATTCCAGAAATATTACTTATTTATTAAATTTATATGGTTGCCTATCTCCCCTGAAGTGACTCATCCCTAGTGAATATAACAACATGTAATTTTATTTAGATAAAATTTCCTTCATTTTAGATAATTTCCTAATGTTAAACATGATTATATTAAGAAACCCACTTGCAAAGTACATTATTTATCAATTTGATTGGGAACTTTCTTCTAAAATGTGGTCTTGAAATTGTTAGTGACCGTTTCTGAGAATGCAATAGCGCTTTTAGTTAATAGCTACTCGGCACATAGATTCTACTGTGTATTCATTTACTTAAGCTAAATTGGAGGCAAAAATGTTCATCAATTTTTCATAGATGACAGAAATAACTTTAAGGATGTTGTCTTAAGATGTCAAGTGAAGCTGTCAATAATTGTAATGTCTAATAACACTCTAATATGACAATCTTAAGTGTTCTGTATGGAACTTGGTAAGGTTCCAAGTACTTCATTCTGACTGGCCAAAAAGGCTACTTACGGATTGGTTCGCTAGGAACCAATCCGGGAAGCTGCCAAACGGCGGGAAGAGTTAAATAACTGTCATTGGCCACAAGCCAGCAGGCTAGCCGCTTTATAAAGGGCTGCCGCGGCTTGGGCCATGTTCCGTTTCTTTATCTAGTGGTTTGAAATAAAGAGTTGTTGTTTGGAACCCGGTCTCCCGCGCTTCTTTCCGGACGGAACATTAAGAGATTCAAGTAAAGTTACCTCAAACATTTGTGCCTATTTTATCACAGCCTTTTTAATTGATTCCCAATATTAAAAAAAATAGCTTTTAAAAGTTCCATTGAAAAAAATGAAAGCTCCAAGATGAAAGAAGTTCCTGTCACTGAAGCAAGAAATCAGTCACACATTGGCCACAAAGAGTTATTTGAGAAATGTGTATCTCACCATTCCTAGGAATCTTTTTCACTCTGGAAGGACCATAGCTACCGTATCTCTCCACATATGACAAGCCAAAAACTAACTACACTGACTTTGATTTAAAAATAAATAGAACTATTGTTTCCTTTAAACAAAATAATGGAGTGGTTATCTTTTTATTAACCCTTGCATGATACTTGATTATAATTATGCATAATGGCTGCTAGATTTCCCTTTCGAAATTATCCTCAATCTATGTAGCTTTTTCACTTATGATTAATCTGCAAGAACTAAAGCTTTTATAACTGTTTATGTAGATGTGCTGCAATTGCTATACAATTCATATTTTCCTTTTAAAAAACCTAGTTTTACTGCATATAGCTCACTAGCCATTGCCTGGTGTCCGTGTCTTAGTAATACTTGCAAGCGAGTCAAGAATGTATTCTTGTAGAATTTAAGACATAGTCATGAAATATTGGTGAACAATTTAACAACTTAATATCAGGTTCTCCAACCTTGGCAACTTTAATACTTGTGATCTTCAAGTATTAAATTGGAATACTTGGGAATTCTTAGAGTTGAAGTCCCCAGGCTTGAAGTTACCAAAGTTACCCCTGATTTAATAGACTTGTTCATTACCCTTTAATTTGTAAACAAAACTGATATAATATGAATTCTTTTGACTACAGTCCACAAATGGAGTTAGAATTTTTCCCTTAATTGAAAAGATATTACAAACATGCCTCTATAAACACACCATTATTTATTACAAATAAATTCTCAGGGTAATGGATGGAGATGAGAATAAAGGAACAAAAATGTTGTATAAGGAAAATAGTTTTCGTATGGAATAGAAAGTAAAATGCAATACTAAGTAATATCAGGAAAAAATAAATATTATACTGACAATCTGATGTACAGAATTCTTAGAAAATGAGAGAAAAGCAAGAGATACCATTGCCACCACAATAACTGAACAATTTTCAAGTGTGTGTGTGAGAGAGGGAGAGAGGTTGGGGGGAGGGAGTGGGAGAGAGAGAAGACAGAGTTTATTTGGGCATTTTCTTCCTTGAATACTCTTTATACTTATTCAGGGATTTAAATAATAAAGTATATTTCAAGTTGAGTTCAACTCCAGGCAACTTTATAGATATGTCCATGTAGTTTCCTGGCAACAGTGCAGGAGTGATTTGCCAAGGCCCTCTTATGAGATGATTTTAAACTTTGAAGTACAAAGCTCCAGAGATTTTCTAATAGTCTCCTTCCAACTCCACCTGCTTAGCTTTCGATTGTTTGTGTGTGTGTGTGTACTAGTGGTTCCTTGAAAATAAGACCGGGTCTTATTTTCTTTTGGGTCCTAAAATAAGCCTTAGGGCTTATTTTCAGGGGGTATCTTGTATTTTTCCGCACATATATGGGAGGCCCCCTTCTTCTGCTTGCTCACAGCAGGGCAGAAGGCCGTGCAGCACACCAGTAATGCCGCCATGAGGTGGGGGGTGGAGCTGCCCCACACTGGCTTACCTCAGGGCGCCCAGAGCCAGGCCATCCATGCCTCGACACCTGCCTCACCTCGCGGAAGTGGCATTAACATATTGCTTTGCTCCCTGCTCTGTTATGGATGCGAGTGAGGAAAAGAAGTGGGACGGCGTCCATGTGGGCTCCTGCTGTACATAGCTTCTGGTTCTGCTGCCATGAAGCAGATGTTGGGGTATGGATGGCCTGGCTGCGGGACCCCTGAGGTAAGTCAGTGTGGGGCATGTGAGGCAGCTCCACCACTCATCCACTTCATAGACATAGCAACGTGAGCAACCAGATGGAATGGGCAGGTGGACGGCTCTTAAGTAGTGCTTATTCTGGGAGTAGGGCTTATATTAGGCGCACACATTAAAAACCATGCTAGAGCTTATTTTAGGGATAGATCTTATTTTCAGGGAAACAGGTAGTAGATAAGTAGGTAGGTAGTGGGATAGAGGGATAGGGATAGGAATAGATTAGATGTAGATACTGCTCAGAGTTTTTATAGGAGTAAAGGAATCAAACTATTCTACTCTGTTGATGATCTCTAGGAGACATTTCTTCCAGAATTAACCCACAGATTGCTAGTAGAGATAGACTTTGTTTAATGACTGCCTTGTTTAAGGATTGTGTGCATAGATAAAATGGTGATAAAAATAAGTTTGCAATCAATTCTTGCATTTACAACCTTTGCAGGTCTATAAAATAGAGAAAAGCTAAATCATGAGCATAATCACAAATTTGTTTAGCAACTGCTTTGTTTAATGACCAAGCTGCTGGTCTCAATTGTGCTCACCATGCAAGGACTAGCTGAATTGCAATTTAAAGTGAATAAATGTATATTTATTTATGCATTTATTTTTATTCCGCCTTTAATATTTTTACAAATAACTGAAGGCGGCAAACATATCTCATTTTTGTCCTCTTATTTTGCATGAAGCATAAGTGAATTAACATAATGACCACTTTTTTCAGTATAGTAGCCTTGAAAATGTGCCCACACAAAAATGAATTTGTCAATTTAAGAATAGATAGAATTGCAGCAAGGCACAATGTATTTTTAAATTAATCATAAGTCTGGTTTACTCAGAAGCAATTAGCTATCTTCATTGGGAAGATAGGAGCAAAGAAGCACTTCAACATCTAGCATGACTAGGTAGGATAAATGAAAGAGAATGAGAAATTAGGTGGCCAAATTTGATTCTATAACCAATATCAAAGACTTTCTTCCTTGCATATAATTCTATGTAATCCATAGCACACAACCAATGCTTAAATGCCAGCCTACCTACCATACAGATTACTACTATTACATGTTTATATAAATCATACTTGAATTTCAGAATCCCAGTGAATGTTTGGCAGGTAAGCTGCCTCAGTATAAGTAGGCTGTATTACTGCATTTCATTTCATTCAGCATGCAACCTAATCTCCACTACTTTATTAAGTAAACAAGAATAAATAACAAGTTGCTGCTAACAACAAACTAAATATAACATATCTATAATACAATTCACAGCTCAACAGCCATCATATAAGCTAGGACTGAGAAAGTATTATATATTTCTCAAAACAAATGTCAAACTTTATAAGCATTTTCCAGAGTGAAAAACAATCAAACTCCTAGATGCCAATATCTAGCTTGTAGAAGTGTGTAGGAAAGCAAAATAAAAGTGTGTACATAGATTATAATTTTTAGTATATAGTCTTTTTTGATGCAAATTTGAATTTTTTCTCCTATTTGGGGATGTTTAGAGATTTTCCTGCAAATTTCATAGGATTTCTCCCAGAAACCAAAGGAAAAGCCAGTACCTGACATTCTAATTCGTGGTGTCTCGTTTTCTAAAGTCCACAGCTGTATGCTTCAAACCAAAATTACAAGTAATAAAATTTTAATGGAAATGTTTTTGTTTAGGTAACCTGGTGAGAGTAGGCTACCAAGGATATTTTTAGACTTTGCCCTATGTTTCCAAATATTTACATACTACTATGTAGGAAAATGCTACCTCACCTACTAATATGACAGCAAACAAATGACATAGGTGAGAACATGACCTTGAGATTTCTAATGCAGTCCTAAGCTTTTCTCTACATGAGGTGATGATGGGAATTATGCTGGTCACATTATATCAAGAACCCCCTCTGCTGGTTACAGTATACATTAGCTCCAATCAAAGCCCTTTAATGATTCCATAAGTTATGACTCAGGAAAAAGAAAGAGAGCACAGATAGGAAAGAGAAGGCTACATGAATTCCCAGTTTAAGTTCTGGGCCAAATACTTTTCATAACACTCTTATGTGTGAAGAGGGTATATTAAACATATAAGCAGAGATGTTTGTTTTTCAATAAAGTACATTGCCATTTTTAACACAACTAAGCATTTTCATGTGGCATGAAACACATTCCGAATTAAAACCCAAGAATCCATAAACAAGTAAATATATAATAAATATCACAGCTACTGCATTTTGATGATTTCACTCCATTTTCCTCAGTTTTGTCTCTCTAACTGCAAAAGTTGCATTGCTCTAGCAAAGCAAACCTAAAAAACTATCCATGCTGTCATAATTATTGAAAAGAGCAGACTAATACAATCTGGAAATGATACTCTTCAGCTTGGACATTTTTTAAGCTAGATGTTTTTGCTAATTTTAAACCCCTGTAACATGATACACTCCAGGCAATGTTCCTTTTCAAAGAAAAAACAGGCAGCCAAAAAGAACATGAGCACTCACTTCTGCTTTTGATTAACTATCTTAATGATTTAGTAAAATGACAGAGAGCATAATACAACATTAAGACTTATCTGAACCAGGTGTTTAACGATTCTTTTCATGCACTGGGATATTTTTTATTTTTTTGATTTTTACCACTGTGTTAGGATTTAGCGTTTTTAACCATAAATCACATCATGGAAAAGCTTAAATGTTCTTTAATAGAGGACGCTCTTGCATACACAATCACACCACATGTAGCTAAGGTGCTTTTTACTACTCTGTTGTTTGCTTAGTTGTTTACTTGATTCTCTTGTTCAAACCATTGACTGAGCAAACAACAGGAAAAATTGAAAATACAAACAAAACATGGAGCCTGTACCAAATCTACTGCAAAGTACTTGATCAAACAATTGTATGATTTTGCAGAAAGCACATGCATACCCAGTTTAAATGCAGAACCATCAGATGTAGTCAAACAGCATAAAAGGAAAATAGCTGTACTTTTAGCCTACTTCGTGAAAACTTGATACACGTGCCTGAATTTTTCTGATATTCAGGCACCTATTCAGGTGACAAAAAGCACCAAAGTTGGTCTAAGGATAGTTACAGTACACCACAACCTTAGTCTGCAAAATAAAGTGGACTCTAAACTTCACTTTGATCAGAGCAATTGCATCAATGTGTTTGTTGTAGAGGTTAATAAAGTCCAAAGCCATTTCTCGTTTAAAAAAACTAGTTATGCATTTCAATGGATGTTATGTCCACAATTTGAACAACAGAGCAATGTCTGATTGCTGGAAGGTTAGAGACAAATAACGCCAATTTACAAATGATCCAGTTCTCTTTATTCAAGGAACTACCTCTGATTTCTATAAATGGGCTCAGTTGACATCTGGAGAGAAAGGCTCAAAATAAAACTCCATGATGAAACACTTCTGGAGAACTGACAAACACTCCTCCAGTGGATTTTTGGATCTCAAAAAGAGAGGAGGAGGAGGCAAAAAGCTAAAAGAAGGTTACAGTTTGAGATAAAGAAAGCAAAAGCAAAAGCAGCCGCCATCAAGCTTCGAACATTTAGGTATATCACAACATAAGTCTTCCCCCAAGCTGGTACCCTCCCAGGTATGTTAGAACTACAACTCCCATGACTCTCAGATTTTGTAGTTGATGGCTGAGAATTATGTGAGTTCGTGTTCTTTTTTTTTTTTTTAAGATGTTGAAACCCCTTTGCTCCAGAAGCAGCCTACAAAGCCAAAGAGTTGTCCCCAAATTTCCCCTGAACACCATCACCTTAGAGAAGGCTGCCATGCATAAAAAGGTCTACTCAAGAAGCGCCCTGCTTCGATGCTGATACTGCCCCCAGCTCTCTCCCTGCAGTTTAGTCCAGCGTCCCCTCCCGGACCAGTCCTTTCAGCCCTTACCACTCGGCCTGAGAACCTCTCGATGGCCCTCTTGACTTTGCCATAGGTCCCCTTGCCCAGCGTTTCTTGCAACTCGTAGCGATGTTTCAGGTTGTGCTTGTGGTGGTGCCTCTTGACCCCTTGCTGCTGCTGCTGCTGCTGTTTCAGCTCCTGTTGGGGAGCGCTGACAGGGCTGACGGCCTTGGGGGTCGAAGCAACCGAGTCCCCCGAAGAAGGAGTCTCCGCTCCGGACTCCTCCATAGCCGCTCCCGCCGCTTCACCGACAGCCCGCTCAGCCTCCCGGCAGCATCGCTGGGGAGCTTCGGCGCTGCTGCTGCCATCCAGCTCAGTCCTATCCATCTCCCGCTCCGGCGGGCGGGCGCCTGGAAGGCACTTGGAGCGGCGCGGGAGGAGCCTCGGGGGTCCCTCCCTTCAGGCGTGTTCCGCAAGGGCTGCCCTCATATTTTCGGGCCGGGAGGGGAGAGAGGCCGAGAAACCGGAGGCCACAGCGCCCTCCCTTCTCTCCCCGCTGGGGTACCTAAAAAGCAATCACTAAGACGGGAATTTGGGGACGGTGAAAGCGGCCCGGCCGGGGGGGATTCCCCGGCTGCACCCGGTCCTTTGGCGGAAGGCGCTTTTCAGTTGGGGAGGGGAAAGCAAAAAAGCCGTATCTCCCTCCTCCGCCTTTCTTTCTTTCTTTCTTTCTTTCTTTCTTTCTTTCTTTCTTTCTTTCTTTCTTTCTTTCTGTCTTTCTGTCTTTCTGTCTTTCTTTCTTTCTATCTATCTCCTTCCTTCCTTTCTCTCTTTCCTTCCTTCCTTTTATTTCTTTCTTTCTTTTCCTCCGGCCCGCAGCCGCCTTACAAAAGGGATGCGGGACAAAGCCAAAACGCGTCCGGCTTGCGCTCTCGCCAAAGCCCCATTTTCCCGGCGCTCGTTCTTTGAGGCAATTCGGCGGCGGAGGCGGCAGGGAGCAGGGGCGGCGATGTCAGTCAGACTCCCGAGGTGACAGAAAGCAGCGCGGAAGCCGCCTCTCCCCGTTCGTGCTGTCAGCGAGGAGGAGGCGGCGGCTGATTTGGCCATGAGAGGCGCTTGGGAGGGCTCGCCACGCCTCGGAGACTCCCAGCCAGCGACTCGGGGGCGGGCGAGCGAGCCGGTGGGGCCGCCCGGCGCTGCGCCGAGGCTGGGGAAAAGAGCCGGGCGTGGCGCGGAGAGAAATCGCTCTCGGAAACTATAACGGGCCGGCTGGGAGCCGGGGACCTCCCCCTTCCGAGCCTGGCCCCCGATCTGGGCGGGCTCTTTAGGGCAGCCCCCCGAAGAAAGCGAGGAGGGGAGACAAATCGGGGATGGAGGTTCCAGCCGGCCTTTGTGCCAAAGGAAATTGCATTATTCCAGCCGAGTACATGTGGATAATTTAAGGGAAAGAGACTGGCCACTCTTCCCAATTTGTTGTTGCCTGCAAGCAGGGGGTATCTAAGAAAGCCTCTCAGCCCTGGAGAAGTAGATGGTTATGGAAAAAACAGATGGAAGCAGTCATTTGATGACAGATTGATGACAGATTTTGGAAGACTCCCGGTACAAAAAAGTATATCCCACCCCACATGTGTGCAAACAAGCCCAGAAAAGGAAAGTCTCCTTCCCATTTCTTTTTTTTTTTTTAAAGAAGGAAGACTGCATCAGTATTTAAAAATCAAGATCCATCTTTGCACTCAGAGTGGGTCCAAAATGGTTCATTATGATTCAAATACTTCATTATGTTCAGGCATGTACGATTTTTAATAACAGATTACCAAATCAGGTAATGTGGGGTAATCTTACTTAAAATCATATAACAAGTAGAGGATCCACTTTTATCTGTAGGATCCTACAATTGTTGCATAGTGTAGAATAGTATCACAGAAGTGTACGGGGCAGTTGATCAATAGGCATAATGTTCCCTCAAGCTCTCCATGCAAGAAAACAAGATCACCTCCGTCTTTGTGCCACAAAAAGCATCATTTTGCTCCGCTCCAATATTGCCCAGATCCCCTGCTGCCAGGACCATCCCTTGTACTCAGGAGACACATGCACACATTTGCAGGATGACATTTAATAATGTTCTTTCTTGAATGTGTGACATACTCGGTCCCTTTTCCATGAACAATAATTGAATATATTGTTATTTATGGACAACAAAAGGGATCTCCAGAAAGGACTCAAAAGCGGGTGTCAGCCTTCAAGATCTTCTACTATCGTTTTGCATCTTTCCGCTGTCATAAGTAACGGGGGGGGGGGGGGGGGNCAGGGTTAGGTTTCTATTTCTCGCTTAGCTTTCTTTTCTCTGCGCAGCTGCAACCTGTTATCAAAATGTGCCAAGGTCAATGGACAGAGGCCTCATCACTACCTGAAGATGCCCACATGATCATATTCACAACTTCTAATTGGAAGATTCAGTTGAACTATTGGGGGTGGGAACATTTCCATCACTTTGTATATGTGATTCACGCGCCTAAATTCTCAGATTCAGAATTCTATGGTTGCTACCACTTCATTTTCAGTGAAAGATATCTTTTCTCTAATTTAAAGAGTCTAAGTATTTCTTTCTTGAATTTTTGAATGGAGCACCAGCTGACAGCCGGTATTCTCTGTAGGAATCAGATCCAGTGGAACAACTAATCCCAGATGTGAGAATGCCCCCTTTTAGTCTAATTTAATTTTTTATTATGTTGTATATTAAATACATTGCACACTGCTTTTAGAGTTCATTGAGATTGAAAATGTGTATGTTTGCTAAATTTAAAAAATGGAATCTAAGAAAAGTTCTCAACTATTTCAATTATGGGACCTGTAATGCTTCCACATGTGTTCTTATCATATTAAATGGGTGGATTTTCATTTAGGATAAGTAACCCACAAACCCCTAACTGGACTATCAAGGATGCTATTATAGAGGCCCCTTGCTTTAGCCTTCAGAAACAGGTCAAGGTGGGAAGAAGAAACCCTCCAGGTTTTTGAAATCCTTAAAAGATACATAGATTTGCCCCAAAAACTTTCCCCAATTTGTTTTAATTTAGTTTAGCTTTTCATAGGGAAAATAAGTTAACTGGTAGACCAAAAAAATCACTTTCTCAGAAGTCAAAATATGGACTTTCCAACCTTCTCATTAACACTTTCTATTTATTACAATCTTCAAATAGGAATGCTGTGGGATGGAGACTGTTTTCTCCCTGATCCTGTTGTGCTTAATCATCAGTACTTTCTCTCAATATCTATCCACCCTATCTTCCTTTCTGGTCAGTTATGTTCCTAGTAGACCATTTGAAGGATTTGTGAATTAAAACCTAACAGTCTTTTTCTATCAAATATGTTTAGAGAAAGATTTGTTTAGATTTCCTAAATTAGATTAGGTACTCCCTTCCCTTTGCTATCTATTTTCATTTCATGATAGGTTATAGGGAGTCTGAATAAGAAACAATCTAGCAGACCATTAAACTTTAAAATATTAGTTAGATCAGCAGGCTGTAAGGTTGAGAACATTATTTTTTTACTACTGATTTTCTTTCGTCATATATTTGTTTCACCTACACATCATTAGCTATGAGTTAGAACTACTAGGCTTTTACTCTTACCAATATATACTTTAAATCTTCAGGAAATATACATTTTCTTCAGTACTCTTTTTGCACTCTATATATCACTTTCTTTTCCTGCTTTAACCACCTTCCCAGATGAATGTGCCGTATGTTCTAAAGAAACTATTACTATCTGTAATATATAGCTGAGTATTTTAATTATTTTAGATTGAGCAAAATTGATTTTCTTTTGCAAGCATATTCTATCCTCCATGATATAAGCTGTGTTTGAGCCAGTTCCCTATATATGAAGAGAAAATATGTGGGAGAGCTGCATATGAATTTAATCTCAAGATAGGAAGTTATGTGAAATGGATTTCTAAGACAGAGTTCTATATGACTACATGAATTCTCAAAGCTGCAAGGAATAGCCCTCAGGATATTACACTGCTACAGAAACCAAAGCCATTTTGCTGACAAAAAGGAAAAGCCAAAAAACTTGCCCTCTTGTGCTTTTTCAAAAGTATAATCTTCAAGCCTCACAAATTTACCCATATCTTTATCTGTGAATTTTTTTTTTTACTAAAAACCCAGACACAAATCTGTGTGAATGGAAATCTGTCCCACAAACTGGGTGGAATTTAAATTGATCTACATATGCAGGAAGGTTTTAACCAAAGGATTAAGAAAAAAAAATATTTTTTTAAACCATATGAGATATTTTGGAAAATTTATCCCACAGGGCATCACAATGAAAAAATAGCAATAATATTGATTATCAATAAGCTGTATGTGCCTGGAAATGTCACCTTTCAAATGGATAAGTCATGAAGTAGAGCATCTAATAATAGCCTTATTTCATGGTCCAGCTATAAGTCAAGAAAAGTCTTCTTTCTGTAAGTCAGATGCCTTCACCAATTTCTAGAAGCAGCTGCATGCAGTTGTAAGTAGACTGTCCGTAAAATATGATAACAGCAATGGAAATATTCTATGATGGATGATTCATACAAATAGATATAGAGGAATGATGGAAATGGGGCAGAGAATTTGCATGTATTTCTTTTGGAAAGAGGCTGAAAATAGTTACATGACAGATTACATTTTAGGGATTTTATTTTTGTGCAAGGCTGAAATGTAAACCTTTTTTCATATTTTACATGCTGTTTATGTGACAAAGCTATTCTTTTAACTAAACTACTTCTGTTTATTCACTGGAGATTATGCTGAACCCAAAGAAAAGCAAAACAGAGCTAAAAGATTCAGGTTTGAACTATTTATTATTCTGGTAAGTTCAAATAAAGTATTGTTTAAAAACTTTAATACATTAAAGAGCAGTAGAGCATCAGAAGGTGGACACTGCCCTGTAAATAGCTTTGTCACCTTCCCCTGGCTAGCTTTTACTTTGAATGTTGAGATGTGAGGGGGAAGGGATGAGGATGTAAGGGGGAGGTCAAGAAGGGGGAGGGGAGGAGGAGAAGGAGAAACAAAGCTACTATTTAGCATCCAAGAGTAGGATAAGCAACTTATATCCTGTATCACGGCTATGATATAAGGAAAGCTATCTTTTGAAACAGGAAGTTGGTATGAATTCCCCTACATGGCTTGTAAAGTGACATGTTGCATTCTATCCAAATAGAAATACCAAACATGAATGTTTCGTGTTTATACTTTACTGGGAGTACCTAAAACAAACTCCCAACAGGCTATTAATATGTTTTTTTCATATGTAACACTTGGCCTTCTCATTTCATTGTGGTTTCCAGATGTATTGACTCTTCCATAATTGCACAAACGGGGCTATTTGGAGATGATAAAACTTGTAGTACAATACATTTCTAAAACACCTAATTTAATTCCAGTTGCATTAGTATAAAAACAATTCAGCTTGTTATGATATGTCATCTTAGCCTGGAATATACAAATTATGTAGCAAGTATTTATTGCTCTGCTATTTCACAGAAAACAAGGAAAAGTCAAACTTTGTAGAATTTCGTTTTTTTACAAACAGTAGCTCCCCCAAGTGGTGAATATTATTATTTTATGCCAAATATTATGCCAAATTACAGTACAGAGAATTTACCAATATTTTGACATATTGGAGGCTTATAGCCATTTTCCATATAAAATGGCCATGATTTTGTCCAATTCAAAAGAATTAAAATAATGTTATTAAAGAGAAAGTCAAATTTAATGTGACATTAATAAAATCAGTGAATGCAGAACTAAGAAAGGAAGATGAGAGAAATGCATCTCAGAGTACCTGGTTCCTTTTTATTCTCCTTGGTTTTTCAAAAACTGTTTGATATATTTTTAAAACTAAGTTTTTGATTGTGACATTAAGTCAGAAGATCCAATTGGCTGTACATACCTTTCTTGCATGCTCCTGGAGAGCTCATGATGGAAAGATGGCTTTTCAAAAATAAAATAATATCTTCATTTTAATTAAATCTTGAATTTGCAAAATCATCTTTTTTTAATGATGCCATAATCTCTGGCAGGGTGGAGTCCGGGCAACTGGATGGAGCTGAGTGTTTACTGGCCGGATGCCCTTCCTGTCGCCAATGCAGAGTTATATTCAGCAGATACATTCTCAAGTGCCCAGAGCGAGAAATATCTACCTCTACCTAGGATCGAACTCACAGCCTCCTGATCGAGAGATGAGAATGCCACCTCTAGGCCACTGGACCACTCCCTGAATTTGCAAGATTTTGTAATACACATACAATCTTTCAGCTAAAAATATTGAATCTATGTTCATGAACATATTTATGTGTTCAATTATTATAATAAAAAGTATTATATTTTCTAATAACATTTGTCTAAACTGGTTTTATAATAAATATATATAATGCAGATAGAACTGCAGACTAAGACTAGAGACTGTCGGTCAAAGGGTTCTGCAAGTAATAAGAAAATTCACGATGTTTAAGAAGACAAATAGTTCCCTGGAGTACATAACCATACCCTCATTATGGTTCTTACCACATGTATAGACTATGTATGTTCAAAGGAAAAAAGCTCTGGGGAAAATTAGAGTATATTATAGTCAACAAATGAAGTTCCGCTGAGGTTTCTGAATAGGACAATAGTTTCCTTGAAGAACAGTTGATTATCTAAGACTTTCAGGTCAAGATATTGAATAAAAAGGAGATGTTTTGAAATTGAAATATGTATTAATGTAGAATTGGCTTAACCAATCGTTTTATATTCTGTAACCCTCTGATGCTCAGATGATGGAAGTTGGGTCTCTGTAATTCAGGGACAGGCAAAAGTTTGGGGTTAGTGTGGAACGTGTTGCCACAAAATAGCTGCCGTTGTATAGGTCAGGTTGTCCAACCTTGGCAATTTTAAGATTTATAGACTTCAACTCCCTGAGGTTCACAAGTCTTAAAGTTGCCAAGATTGTACACCTCTAGTGTAGGTCTTGCTTTAAGACAAATTCTTCCTTCTCAATCATGTTACATTTGTGCATCAATAACTGAGCATATTGTAATAAAGGCATTAATATCTTTAATGAGTTTAAATTTACTTTATTGATTAGCCCATGGGCTATATCAAAGTGCAGAGTTCCAAATAGAAATTATTACTAAAATCCGAAAAAACAATTTAAAATGGAATTGAAATAAAATACAATAATTTAATATATGGATAAATAAAATATGATAAAATTCTATTTCAGTGTCACTCCGACAACCCCATCAGTCCCACATATGCCAATCTCAAATGAACCATTTTGCTCAAGTGTTAATGTTTTGTATTAAATATTTTCAAAATCTGGCTGCACATAAGGAAAGTTGTTTTTATATGCACTCCCAATGGATCATTCGTTTAGTATGTAGACCGAGGTACCTGTCTCTCACGCTCTTACATAGGCAACAATCTAATAGGATGTTTCTCAATCATGGTACATTTGTGCATCAATAACTGAGCATATTGTAATGAAGACATTAATATCTTTAATGAGATATGTGATATACTCATCATGCTACTATAGATAACATAACCCTGGCTGCTGTTCTATTAGTATGTCTGTTGTAGGCAAACATTCAACAAACTTTTCTGATCTGTCTAGAGATTCTCAGTCAGATCATAGTTGTCCCAAAGGTGCTTTTTCCAGAAGCAACTGGACTTCCTTGTTTTTCTTTGAGGACATTTTGCTTCACATCCAAGAAGCTTCTTCAGCTTTGACTGGATGGTGGGGAATGGAAGGATTTATACTCCTGATAGATACCCGGTCATTCACATTCTTTTATAGAATCGTTGAGACCACTTGGAGGTTTATCTGTGTTATCAGGGCCATTTGAATCATGCAAATGGGTGTGGAGCTTTCTTGGAACTGGTTGAAAGGACTGAAGACTGGATCATGTTGTGTCTCCCCTCTTCTGTTGAGAGAGGGCTGTTCAGTTTTGACATAGATGGTCTCTTTGACCCCTCTTTCAAACCAGTGGTCCTCTTTGTCCAAAATGTGGACATTGCTGCCTTCAAAAGAGTGTCCTTTGTGTTTTAAATGCAAATGGACTAGTGAATCTTGTCCTGATGGGTTTGTTTTCACACCAGCCAGCTGAAGCTTTTTCAACTTCAGAGCTGAAGAAGCTTCTTGGATGAGAAGCAAAATGTCTTCAAAGAAAACAAGAAAGTCCAACTGTCTCTTGAAAAAGCACCTTTGGGCTTCTCCCATCATTAATTTTTTATAACCCCACCCACTCACCTACACACAAATACCCCAACCCAGTCCCTAACTTAATTTCAACCAAGTTTTACAGAGCATGGAAAGCCAAGCTTCCTCCCACTACTAAAAAGAACCAACAACCTGACCACTTTCTTGTAATGAATAAGAATTTTAAAAACCACATATATAGGCATACTCTAGCTAATGAAGGGCAGTTGAGCAGAGATGGAATGTTAATAGTAAAATGGCAAAGAAAGTTAACTTTGAATTCACAAATGAATTCCAAGGAAATTGTTAATCATACAATGTTTATTATGTTTTCTGCCTTGTCTCATAACGTTTTCATTCCACTGCAGACCAAGGTGGTCTGAATAAGAAAGGCTGGGATTTTGTATATTTATGTCTAGCTCAGTGAGAAAACCCTTCTTTTGCTGACCTAGTTAAAATAACCATCCTTTTGTCATTGTGATGGAATGGTAAGTGTGGGTGGACTGGAGATGACTAATACTTCAATCAGAATATTTTTTTCCAATAATTTAGGCTGCTAAAATGAACATCTTTCTTTTTTTAATGTCCTTTGTTGAAAAGTCTATGCAGTAATAGTCACAGCTACATGTGTTCTTCCACTTTCCTTTCTTGAACTCAGATACCAATAGGGCACCTGAGCACTCCTGCTTTCTTATATAGCACCTGGGCAGATAAGAAAATGAAAGACACTCCATCAAAATTGCACAGGGAGGATTACTGGAGTTCAGGATTCCTTCACCTCTATCCTTCTTATGATTAGTTAACTTGTTTTCTGTATTCATTTTATACACTCAATCTTCATTCATTTTTTTTTCAAATAATGAGAGAGTTCTTAAGGAGGAATGGAAATATTGGTCCTTCACCACAATTGCCTTAAAATATTTGATTTCTGTGCTGTAGAAAGATTCTCATTGTGAACCTATTGTGAACATATTCAGACAATGAGCTCTCGCCATTCTTTTCTTATTAATCCATGTCTCTTTTTAGCCTTCCCATTTCACTTCTCTCAGCATCTGGCTCCCCAGTTATCTTTCCTTCTGAGGCAGTCAACATTTTCTCCCATGGTGTTCTGTGGGTAAGGTTCCTTCTTTACAGATTTCTGATGCAGATACAGTACTGTAGATTTCAAACTTACTCAGCATTGGCTGATTTTTCTCTCTCTAATGTGTGAAGTTGGGGATGCCATTATACTTACAGATGCATGAGCAGAGGAAGGCTTAAATTAGGCACATACAAATGAATCAGAAGATGGGCTAGAAACTCATAGCTTGTGCAATGCATGGCATACATAGGCCAAAAGAATTATGAAAGTTTGATCCAGCCAGTCAAAATGATGCTTCTCTGTCAACTAGTTGATTAACATGGGAACAAGTGAGGGAGAAGGAGTAATAATCTAGTAAGCAAAAAAAAAAAACTATGCAGAGGCATCTGGAGCTAGGCATTATCTGATTCAAATGATATTAATAGTATATGTATGTGTATGTGTGTACATGTGTGTGAAAACACCTGCTGCATGACTGAATGCATGTGTGCTCAGATTTGGGATGTAAGTGGACACAGAGCTGACTAAACTGAATTCAAAGGTTGCTTTGAATACTGTTTTAAAGAGATGCTGCATTCAACTCTGACCTGTTCCAAAGGCCAGAAAGGCTAACTCTAACTCAGAGGTCTCCAAATTGGCAACTTTAAGACTTGTGGACTTCAATTCCCAGCATAGCTGGCTGAGGACTTCTGGGAGCTGAAGTCCAAAGTTGCCAAGTTTGAGGACTGCTGGTCTATCTGAATCTTAGGAAATGAAATCCTGATCGTAAACATGCTATGAAAAGGGAAACAGTTATCTGGAAAAGTGATGATTTCCCAGTCACTGAATGTGTTGAAATAGAAGCTACAAATAATCTCTTACAGATGTTTTTATTTGGTGCAGCAGGGTGCTGGATGAAATGGATGTTGTTTGTTTCAGTCCCATCAAAACATAAATGTGAGGTGTGAAATTTCTATACTCTTATTACATGGTAGTGAAAAGACTACAAAGGTTTCCAATTTTTATCTTGGCATGATATAGCACAACCAAAATCTAGTAGACAGAACTGAACTCAGGGAAGAGGTTGCATCTCCCATATTTGGAACTGAGTATCTCACCTATCCCTGCTTTTCTTTCTTTTGTAGCAAGACAAGTTGATTTTGAATAGGTAATATATAGGAAGAAAGGAGCTAGTTGCTTTATTTTAGGACATTCACCCCAAAGACAGAGTCCAAACATACAAGCATTGGACCAAGCTAATTATCTGTTTATTTACTGTACTCAACTGCTGTTGAGTGATATACTGTCTCTGATACTGAAAATAACATGTAATCATCATGACTAGTAGCCATGAAAAGCTTTATTCTCCATTAGTTTTTTCTCATCCATGAATTTCTCCAATCTACTTTTAAATTCATTATCAGATCCTTGACAATAATTTTTGTGAGTTTGCCATAAGCTAAGTAGTGATATACTTCACTCTTTCAGCTTCATTGGATGATCTAATATTCCTACAAAATTGACAAGAAATCTCAGTCCCCTAATATGTACGTAATTGCATATTGAGGAACTTGTTTATAGAAGAAGCTCACAGAGATCACTGGATGACTAAATTAGTTATGGATATATACACCTCTCTCTCTCTCTTTCTCTCTCTCTCTTTCTCTCTCTCTCTCTTTCTCTCTCTCTCTCTCTCTTTCTCTCTCTCTGTGTTTGTGTGTGTGTCTCTCTCTCTCTTTGTGCATTCATTCCAGGTTTTTTTCAAATAATTACAAATTCAGCTGTACTGGTCACAACTTGAGATTGTGAAATACAGGCTCAGTGCAATGAACAAAAATGCACATACATACACATATATAGATGTAACACATATGTATGTTACGCAGATGAAAATACAGATACTCTCTATGACTTTGGAAAGAATTCAAGAAGGTACACTCTATATGCTTGTGATACTTCATTATTCTTAAAGCCCTGCAAAATGTTGGAAAGAATATTGCAAAAAGACTCAAGGCTCTGCATTTCTACCTGTCCGTAAACAGAATATTGTAGTGCTCTGAAACCTGAACAGATCAAATTTGATGTGCAGAGTGAAATCCAGCAAATCAAGGACTGAATTAAAAGCGGTCCAGAACAAGCCAGGGAGAGTGGAGAAAACAATTCCAGGAAAGCATTTCTTAATGTATCTTTACAAGAGAGGCTATTGGGCAGTGATTACAAACAGAGCAGATTGTTTCATTCTAAACATACCTTCATCTTAATCAACTGATCAGGGAATGTCTGCTTTTGATCTAGGGTAACTTGCCGCAGCCAGCTCAACATGGCTATCTTGCTGCAGCCATCTTGCTGCAGCCAACTCACCACAGCCATTTCATCTCAGGCAACTTGCTGCCCCTATCTCGCCAGGGGACAACTTGCTGGGAACAGTTTCACACAGAATAGCTCAGCATGACAAATGTCATCCATCTTTGTTTCTTCCACATTATTTCCAGTGACAAAAATGGAATTCTTCTAAGGTGAGTTGGCTGTGGCAAATTGTCCTATTTCATCACACATGCCCCAAACTGCGGAGATACACAAGAAGAGAGCACATAATACAGACCTGATACATTATTTCATTACAGGGAGTTCAGGTTTAGCGACCACAATTAGGACTGTCAACTTGGGTGTTATGTGATCACTAAGAGAAACTGCAACTGCGCTTAGGATCTTATTTCAGGTTTCCTTGGCTTTACAGACCTGCAAAGGTCATAAATGCAAGGATTGGTTAAAAAATTATTTTTTAATCACTGTCATAACTGTGAAATGGTCACTAAGTGAGGTTTATCTGTATGCAAAAGAAAATACAATATAGATACCTACAGTAAATGCCCATTGCTGCCATAGGGGTTGGAAATAACTCCGGAAGTTTCATCCTGCCTTCTTTCCCTACCTTGGGTTAACACTTAATCGGTTAATAACTGACTTATAGGAAATAGGCAGTGAGACAGCCAAGTCTAACATCAAATTATTTGGGCAGGTAAAACTGAAAATTTCGTGCCAACTAGGGATCCAAAAGGATGTGTCCAAAATGGATAAACAGATTTTCAGGTGGTAAACACAATTTAATGGCAGCAAGTGTGAAGAACCTGAGCATGCTGAAGCAAAAATAAATGCAAGCTTCATGCATATACCAGTAAGCATTGAGCTGGCAGTGACAAAAAGAAATCTTGAAACTGTATGGGTTATTAACCAAAAGTGCTCATTGGTGTCTGGTAAAGATGAATTTTTTGTTTGAAATCAGATAACAGATCAGATAACAGATAATCAGAGTTGGAAGGAACTTTGTAGGTCATCTAGTCCAACCCCCTGCCCAAGAAGGAGACCCTATACCATTTCTGACAGATGGGAGTCCAATCTCTTATTGAAAGTCTCAAGTGATGGCACTCCCACAACTTCTGAGGGCAAGCTGTTCCATTGCTTGATTGTTCTCACCATCAGAAAATTTCTTCTTATTTTTAGGTTGAATCTCTCTTTGATCAGCTTCCATCTATTATTCCTTGTCTGGCCTTCGGGTGCCTTGAAAAATAGAGTGTTGTAAAACAAAAACTTTTTCACTCTTAATCTGTTTGAATATGATTTTTCCAAGCCCCCTCAGTTCTGGTCAGTTTTTTTTTTCTTCTCCTGCTCAGTTTTTAATGCTATCATAAATTCAGGTTTATACTTCACAGGAAAACAATGTTCTTTATGGAATACTAAGGATCAAGCCCTGAACCTTGTTTTGCAAAGCAATTCTAGGTAGTATTACCACACATTATCACTAGATGACAGTATCCAACTGTTCCAGTGTTAAATTCTCTGGATATTCACAGCTCAGATGTTCAGGATCATTTGGTTGTTGAGATTTACTAAACAAAGCCAAGAACTTCGTATCTCTGAAGACATTCTTGAACTGGAGACTTTCTCTTCTGTACTACAGTAAAAGATATTGAGGGGCACAGGTAGCACTGAGGTTGTGCTTGTTCATCTCTAGTCACTCCTTCAAGGAAAACTGGACCCGGAAACCAATTTCGTGTAGGTCAATACTTAATGGTAATTATATGGTAACAGAATCTTGCAATGTTCTTCTCCTCACAGAAAGAATTAGATGTTCAAAGGTATTAATGTAAGTCAATGTGATACTAATGTATATGATGTGTATCACCATGCTATTTTGAAAGTGCCTTATTTATTTTTATCCTGTGTTTATTATTTTTATAAATAGCTCAAGGCAGCAAACATACCTTACACTCCTTCCTCCTCCTGTTTTCGCCACAACAACCCTAAGATTTGAGTTGGGTTAAGAGACAATGACTCGCCCAGTCACCCAGCTGGTTTTTCATGCCTAAGGCTGGACTGGAACTCAGTCTCCTGTTTTCTAGGCCATATGTCTTAACCAGTAAACCAAACTGGCTCTATTGATGTATGGATGTATACCACACATAATGCAATGTATTTTTAAATGTGGATATGAGGACAAACCTTTACAATTACCCAGAATGGTAGGACTTGAATGTGTTCAAATCAAGACCAGACATCAATCTGTCAATGATGCTTTAATCTGGATTCTTGCATGCAATGGGATTTGAGTAGTCCCTTCCAACTCTATTGAATTTGAATCCATACACTTACATGTTGTATCTCATTCTTGACTCAGAAGGATTAAAAGCACCATCATCTAAGATTAATACCAGTGAGTTAAGTGTTTGAGAACCAAGAGAGGTTATGTTAAAATTGTACCTTTTACTATTTTAATAAATAGTTCCATGTTTTCCCCATTTTACTGAACCAGTTTATTAAATAAGCCACAACTGGTCCAATTTGCTCATTGCCAACACATTAAAGTATGGTTTCAAACCAATAACTAAGTCTGCAAAATACTTGCATGCAGAATCAAGCAAACTGTATTATGGTTACTGTGCAACCATTCTTCATCTATCCTTTGTTTCTATTATTTTTTAGCTTTTCATTTTCAGTATTACTAACACCGTTTCCAAGTGGCACTCAAGTAGCCTGGATAACAGCCTCATGTAATATTCTCCCACTGTGTGATATAAACATCACACAATTGAAATAGCTGGTGCACTTATGTTATCCAGTTTGGTAATGAAACGTTTGCAAGAAAACTATCAGAGAACATCAAGGACCCCATGGCTAACACTCAGCCACACATGCTCTTAGCCATGCAAGATTCAGCAATAACACTTCCTTTCAATTGCAGGCTAATTTAAATATATATATAATTCAGCTAAATAAAACAAAAAAGTTGAAAGAACAGAGGATCCTAAATCATTGCTTTTTGTTTTATTTTTAGATTTCTTCAGTTTTCTA
Source organism: Laticauda laticaudata (assembly GCA_004320025.1). Classification (NCBI taxonomy): domain Eukaryota; kingdom Metazoa; phylum Chordata; class Lepidosauria; order Squamata; family Elapidae; genus Laticauda; species Laticauda laticaudata. The sequence continues at coordinate 41,913 of BHFT01052355.1, forward strand.
TATGTCATAGCCATTGCTTTCATGGGTATCCATGAGGGACAATAAAAACCATCAAAATAGTGGCAAACACGTTCTTTTAAAAAGGAGTCTAGTTTCTGCCACCTTCCTAAATCCTGCCCCCTCTCCCATGCTATATGGATATTTTGTAGGAAGTTACTATTCCTAATTTAAAATATATACTTTATATATTTGCCAAACAAATCAGTTTGTTGTAGTGGTTAAAAATGTTGGGTCAAATCAACCATTAACCATGGAAGTTCAGACTGGATAGCTTCATTATGAATTTCTAAAAAAATTGCAAAATATACCAAAAGAAACTTCAGTTGTCAGAATTGTTTTAGAACCGAGATAATAGATTTGGGAAAACTTGCATTTTACACCTACGATGATTTTCTTCAGGAAGTATGAATATTCTTTCTTCGTAGAAAGCATGGTAGTGCAGGTTAACTCTGCCCATAGCCAGTTCAGTCTTCACTGGTTCAAGGTTGACTCAGCCTTTCATCTTCCAAAGTGGGTAAAATGAGGACCCAAATTGTTGGGGGAAATATGCTGACTCTGTAAACTGTTTAGAGGGGGCTTGTAAAGCACTATGAAGTGGTATATAAGTCTTTGTGCTATTGCTATCTCCAGTGCCAAACAGTAGCTGGAGAAAGTGTATTTGCCCACTCAAGAAAAATGAGTAAGACAGGTTAATGGAAACAAACCAAGAATAATAACAACAGGGGACTCCCCTAAGCTGCACATAAATTAACACAAGTATAAAAGCACGGGTATCAGAAGAATTGCATTTTTGTGGTTGTTGCTGCACCTAATCTCTGCAAGTAGTCTTTAAAACAGAATGTTTATCCACACTCGTATCTCCACTCAAAACAATGTATGTTTTAATAACATTCTCAAGTAGAAATCTGAGGACGGGTAAACTTTTAATCTGAAATGTTAGTCCCAGAATTTAAATATTTCAGCATGTAGTTTTAGTTGCAGGAAGTATAGCTGTGCAAAATTGTAGTAAATATGTATTTTAAAATACTTGATAACGTTCAGTTTCATTTTACAATAATGCAGATTTAGGCAGAAGCAGGTAGGAATGGCTTATAGGTTAAACCAGGGGTCTCCAAACTTGGGAATTTTAAGACTTGGGGACTTCAATTCCCAGGGCTAGAGAATTCTGGGAGTTGAAGTCCACAAGCATAGCTGGCTGGAGAGTTCTGGAGTTGAAATCCACAAGTCTTAAAAGTTGCCAAGTTTGGAGACCTCTCAGTTAAACCCATGCAGGGAACTAACATAGGATTCTGCTGTCCTGGTCCTGTTGGACAATTCCCCCAGCCTGTCCTTTGAAACAAAATTGGTGATACACAAAGTAGCTGCGATACCAATGAAGCAACGATATGTGGATACAGTGCTGCTCTTCCCATGTCCTTTCAACCCATAATTATGAAAACAATACGGTCTGGGGTTTTCCAAGGAAAGAGAATTATCAATGGTATCTTTTGTTCCTTTTGGGTAATGGACAATAAAACCTTACAGAAGCAAAGAGAATCCAAGGTTGGTCCTGGCTTCTCCCCACCAAATGTTACAAATGCAGCCATGGTTTACTGCAAAATGTGTACAGGTAGTCCTTGACTTACAACCGTTTGTTGAAGTTGCAACACTGAAAAGTGACTTATGATCATTTTTTACACTTACGATTGCTGCAGCATCCCCGTGGTCACGCGATCAAAATTCAGAGGCTAGGGCCGCTAGGCAACTGGTTCATATTTATGATGGTTGCAATAACCCAGGGCCATGTGATCACTTTTGCAATCTTCTGACAAGCAAATTCAATAGGGAAGCCATGTTCATTTAACCATGTTACTAACTTAGCTGCAGTGAATCACTTAACTGTTGTTGCAAGAAAACTTGTTAAATGGGACAAAATTCCCTTAACAGCTGTTTCGCTTAGCAACAGAAAGTTTGGGCTCAGTTATGGTCATAAAGTCAAGGAATAGCTGTATTTTAAACACTGGAATGCAGAATACAATAATTCCTCTTTAGCTAAATGAAAAATGTTCTATGAGTGGCTGGTATCCATGGAAAAATATCTGGATTCACATTTCTTATTAAGTCAGGTTTTATTCTAAGCAGTTTTAAGCCAAGACCTCATTCACACACTGAGCCATAAACTATGGTTCAAATGCATAATATGTTCACCAAACATATCAAACTAAAGTTTTAAAAATATGTCATAGTTTAGCTCAATGTGTGAACTGCCTTGAACTGATCTTCTGTATTTCATTACCCTCTTTACTAGCTAACTAATCCATCCCATGACTAGAGAAATAAAATACTTTATATTCTAACATATTACATTATATTTATTTTCTCAGAATAATAATCCTGCAGTCTAATGCAATCTATTCTTGTAGTATAAAAATGCTACTATGTTGGGTTTAGCTGTATGTGATGCTGCTTTGCAGACAAGTAACATAAAAATAATGAGTAGGAATAGATGTATGAATCCCAACGTAGTCCATGACAGTTTAAATAGTAGCAGCTGTTTAGTAAGCAAAACTTAAGGACTCAAATAAATTAATAATACAAATTATTATGTGTTTGTCCCTTATCTAATTACTGTTTTTTTCAAAACTACAAAAAATTGGTTGACTGCAACCAGAATAAGTATTTATTTATTCAAATTACACACACCAAGAAAGATATTTCACAGCCAACTACAGTCATTCAAGATCCACAAAAAAGACAATAAAAGCACTCCCCAAAAATAATGACTTGATCTCTACAAGGCATAGTTCTGGTTTTTAAGGCATTTTATCTCATTTTATCTCGGAAGCAGTTATTGAATACGCTGCTTATGTTATAATGGCTACTGTACACCTTCCTTCCTGAGGATTACCTGTTACATCTACTACTGATGCTGCAAGCATTCTTTGTACAGTCATCTTCTGTTTATCTTTCTCAACAATTATGTATAAATCAACAGAAGAACCAGGGTGATATTTTCTAAAGAAGATAAACAAGAATCTACCCAACTGTAAAACTCAGTGGTTTTGTTAAATGAACATTATGAACATCTCTTCTTTGAAGAATTACTCAAATCCAAAGGTAGTTTTTAATTTATTGTGGACTTTTTAAATAATCAATCTCAAGTTTAATTTTGTTTCATCCAAGTCAGTAATAGAAAAAACCGTAAGGCACTTAACACTGGATGTCATTGTTGCATGTTATATCATAGGAAAAATATTATATGCAGTGAACAATTTTGTTTTTATTGCCCTTTGTTCAGGGATGGGGTATGTTCCATGCTTATCTTTCCCCCCGTTTTTATTATTTCTCCACCTTGACCCCATACATCTTTGCACCAATGAATTAGGCAGAAATAGTAAATGCAAATTCAGTTGACATCACAGTAAACTGTCCCAAAAGAAGGCACACTACTATAATGGCAAAATCCTATCCAACACTGCCTGTTTACTACCTCTGGACACATCAAAAGCACCTTTGGTTTGTTGTGGAATGGTTACATTTTGTTGTGGAATGGCTATGTTGATGAGCATGGAATATGGAAGAATCCAAACTCAAATGTAATTATCCCATACAATAATTTTCATATGAATACTCTATATATTATATATAATTACACCCCTTTGTGTATTTTAATACATAGAACCTTCAATGATTGGCTGCTTTATTTCAATGGTAGAAGACTGATGTATGCAATATAATGCACATGTATATCAGTTTTTAAAGGAAAGGGACAGCTTTTGAGTATGATAGAGTCCCATGTTTGTTAAATTAAGAGGACAACGGCCATCATAATTTGCTTCTTGGGTTCACACCCTCACCCAGTGCACTACAGATTAAGCTGCATAAACAAATTAATTTGTCATAGCAATTAAAGTAGTAGAAATAATAGGACCTACCAAACTGGATTGTTTTAACATTTTTTCCAGAGACATCATTAAACTCCTTTTCCATTCCACCAACTTCCCCAACAACAAAACAACAAAGATCCTTTGAATAGGAAAATAATTTTTCTTTTTTATAATTCAGAGTTAAAACAAGCTCAATATTCAAACTATATCATGTATATCTTCCATTTTCACAAACAACCTATCCAAGTCATTCCTTATGTCATCTAAGGAATCCTTCATTGTCTGCACATTGTTTTCATTGGTTTCGATTTTCACTGAGTAAGCAACTAAACTGTCAACTGCCGTCCTAAGCATTTTTAAGTCAGATTCTACCTGACCAAGAGAAGATCGCACTTCATCAACAGAATCTTTAACAGAAGAGAGTTCTGCCTTATTATCTCCAGACTGCCCTACATTAACTGAAGACTTTTCTTGGTCCAGCAAAGCAAGAACTTGTTTCTGGATATGTTCGAGTGCATTAGCATTATTTGGTAGATCATTCAAACTTCTCCTTAGTTCATCAACATCACCATAGATTGAGAGCTGTGCTTCCCCAAGACTCCTCACAGTATCGGTCAATGATCGTATATCGTTTCCTATAGTACTCTGGACAGAACCTAGACCTTCTTCCAACGCAGCTAGCTTAGTGTCATATTTGAAAATAGAAGGTTGTGTTCCTTCTGTGCTCTGTGCAAATGATGATGTTGGAGCTTGAACATTCTCTTCTATAGATCTGAGCCTGGATTCAAATTCTTGATTGCTCTTTTGCAGACTTTCTATGTCATCTTTGGAGAATGCATAACTGTCTTCTATACCACCAGAAGACTTGATGTGCATCAAGCCATCACTGAGTTTCTTCAGCTCCAATGGAAGATGAGAAAGAGATTCTTCTGCTTTAAGAACTTTCTCTTCTAAAGTTTGTAACGAAAGGCGCTCTGTATCAGCTACTTCTTTAAATTTCTCATGCTCCTGTTTAAGGCTGAGAAGTGCTTTAACTTCAGACAGAACATCAGATTCCATCAAATCTAAGGCACTTTGCAAGGTTTCTATAGTTTTCCCATTGGCTTTCAAGGATCTCTGCATCTCATCAACGGTGCCTTTCAAGATCTGAAGGTCATGTTTGTATGTTTCTGTTTCACCAAGTGAAGCCACCTTTTTTTTAACTTCATTGATTTCGTCTTGGCTCTGTTTCTGGATATGTGTGAATTCAGCAATATTATCGTTTATAGATTTTGTGAGCTCTGTCAGCCTTTCTTCCACAGTGTTTTCTAGTGATATGAAGTCTCTTTCTCTGGTATCTTTTACAACATGAATACCATCTGATAAATCTTTAAGGATTTCATTTTGTAGTTTCTGGAGAACTTCACCAATGCGATTGATTTCACTTGCCCCTTGTCTGACGGTCTTCTCGGTGTTCTCTTGTTTTTGCTGAGCATTTTTCAGTGTCAGTTCAAAGCCACCCAAAGCAGACTGCAAAGACTGCATCTACAGAAGAAATTGAAAGATAGAAATACATTAAGGTTAGCCTAGTGAAATGGATCGTGTTCTACATAGGAAGATCAATAACTAACAGCAGAAGAATCAGACAACATGATGCATCAAAATAATTAACTTAGATACATACATAATAATATTTATTGTATAAAATGGTTTAGTGATCTGATTAAAAGTTTTAGTAACTTTCTACTTGTGATATTATTTTTATTTCTTACTAATCTTGTATTTTTTATACCAAGCAGTTTCCATTCTCAAACATTTTGAGGGAAATAAAAAGAAGAATTTAAAAAACTGCAGTTTTTGAAATGGAGTCTAATATGCTTGTAATCCAATTTTGTACCAATAGCTAGATTTTGTGCTGCAGATTCACATGGAATATGCATGAAAAGCACATATTACAATACAATGAAAGTATTTCAACATTAGGATTACCAGATCTGGGCTGAAAAAACATAACCACCTTGAGATGGCAGCACAGGGACACAGGAAACTAACTTTTCTTCCTACTTGCTGGTTGTTGATATCATTAGATATGGTATCCCTTTAATTATGCAACTATTGCATTTTTAATTTTAAATAAATTGCGAAATGTATGTATGTGCTCAGGATGCTTTTCTGTTGCAGAACATAAATATTATGTAAACTACAAATCTTATTTTCCACCAAGTAGTCTAAATTAATCCACTGAATTATGTGTTCTGTACTTAAGCACTCTACTCTCCAATAGCTGTATATATACGGTAGCAAAGCATAGTTTTAATTTGTTTTTGATTTATCATTAGATTTTCTGCTCATCCAACAACCAAGATGGTATCTAGCATTGTGGCCAATGTCTTTCCTTTATTAAAGAGCAAAGGGATATGCTATAGACTTCCCTGTTTCTAGTTTCTAGTACATTAGTTCCAACAACATTATGGCTGATATCAATTACAAACATATTGCTTTGTAGGAGATAAATATAGAAGGTGAATACATTCACTTTCACAGCCAGTATAAACCCATTCTGTAAAGAACATTTGGGCCATGTCAAACTTTGCCAATGGGGGCGGGGATTGTATGCATTTCCTTTAACTATTGCAGATTCTAAATACAATCTAACCCAAAGGGCAATTTCAACCAAACACACAAGCAGAATGATATACCTTGGTTCTACTGAAAAACCTTGTATTTGCTTTATCTATTTAGTACATACACCACAACTCTGGGCACATAATTCTTAAATTAAAACCCTCTGTCACATAGTACTGCACCACAGATTAATCACAGAGCACCCCATTTCAAATCTACCTGTGTCATAAATTCACTAAACCAGTGTTTCCGCAACTTCAGCAGCTTTAATATGTACTGCATAGACTGCCCAGGGAATTGTGGGAGTTGGAAGTCCATAGTAGGTTAAGAAACTCTGTACCAAATAGAACTTAAGAGAGTTTTCAAGCCATGGAAGTATCAGGTAAAAAAAACGTTTGGAACTCCTCATTAATAAGATAGAAAATTGGCTCTGTTTAAGTGAACTTTTAAAAAATGATCTTATAGAAGGGTATAATGGAATCTTAAAATTCTAAAAACATTAAAAGAAGTAGTTTGAAAAAACCCTAGGAACTTTGATTTTCTAAGTCTTATACCTTAGTTGCAAACGGAACAGATTGAAAGATAATTCTATGATTACATAACTGTCCTCAAATATATGCCCTCCTAATCCCAAAACTACAATTCCCAGTGGCCTTTGAGCAGAAGTTTAAGAAGACAATTAACTGAAAATCCAGCACCTCAAAAGAACCACTGATTTAGATTACTTAAAGATGAAACTTTACTGAACAGAGCAATCTGTAGCCCACAAACTTCCTCTATAACTTTGCTGAGCAATCTGCAATTTGTTCATAGAAATCTTGGAGACTTGTTTTTTAAAAAAAAGTCAAATGTGGAATTAAATATCCAAATACTGAAGAGTGAATTCATATTCTAATCCACTTTAGACAAAATGGGCCACTCTCGAGTTAATGGATTTCAATTTATTCCTCAATAAATCTAAGTATTGGAATTGGTCCAATAACTCCCAAGGGCACCATTTTGGGAAAAGCCGGAATAAGCATTCAATTATTTTATGAATGTATCTTCACCCAACCAAAAGTATTTATTGCAAACACTGCAACCTTAACTTTTGTAGTCAAATTCAAGTATGTGTTATGACTCACAAAAACTTAGGTATGTTGGGTGGCTGCAACTCTGAGGGCAATTCCAAAAGAGTAAACACTGCCTGATTGGCTCTGAGAAAACTTGTAAATTTTTTACTACCCGATTTTTTATGACAAAACAGGAAAAACTACCCTGTTTCTCTAAGGATATGGTCCCAGCATGTTTTATAGGCATGAAATGAAATTAAGCCCCTCCCCCCAAATTAAGGCCTATATTAAAATATGTGAATTGGGGGGGAGGGAATGGGGGGGTTGCCCTTAAGAAATACTTTTGTTGCACATCCGGATATGGTGCTGCCTGCATTGACCCCGATACGAAGTGCCCCACCAACGCTGAGGTCAACATCCAAGCCGTCACCACCTACCCGCCCGAGGGAATTAAGTCACCCCCGAAAAGACGACCTAGCCATTTTTTCGGGGCTCAAAAAAAAATAAGACCCGGCCTTATTATATGAGAAACACGGTTAGAAAAGCCAGCGGACCCCCCTCCCCCAACTGCGCAAGCCTCTAGCATCCACTATCTCTCGCTCTAGGCCATACTGTCTGGCGAAGACTAAAATATATATTCCAAATTATCAGAAAACAATCTGTTGTTAATCCTCAATAGTTGTTTTCCTCTCCCCGAAAACTTCAACTTTATTGGCTTTATTTATTCTCTGCAACGCCATGCTGGGCATAGCTCGAGGCGCATGGAGCACACGTGCTAAAACGTGGCTTGCAAGAAGAAAAAAAATGGTCCCTGGGAGGAAAATATGCTTGGTTGTTTGTTTTTTTTGAACTGGCAAAAGCGAATTCCGCTCCTCTCAACCCAAGTAACAAGAGGGAGCCCATCAGCAGCCTCCTCCACCTTCCTCCGCGGAAAGACAACACTCAAGTGCCACCCGCTTGGAGAAACAAAGCCTCCCTCTTCGGCCCTGTTGCTTCAGGCGAGCAAATTTGGCGGCGTTTCAAAAGCAAGGCGAAATATCGCCACACAGCTCGGTGCAATGAAAACGGGGGCATGATGGGAGACGGCTTCCGACTCCCCACCACCCACTCACACGGGGGGAAAAAATGTTTTATTTCTTTATTGTCCTCCCCAAGTACCTACCTTTTGCACAGCGCCTTCAAAGGAACGGGTCAGCTCTTCCCGCTGCCTGGTGCAGCTTTCCTGCCTCAGGCTGATCTGGTTCACTTCCCCCAGAAGGTGGTGGACGTAATAACCCGAGGCTGCAGCGGCTGCCAAGAAAGTCGCGGACAGGAGAAAGTTCAGGATGGCGCCGCAGCTGCAGAACGAGGCAGCTTTGCCCCCGCCGGACGGCGGAGAGCCCCCTTTGCTGCTTTTGGAGTGGGCCGAGGGCTGCGGCGGCGGCGGCGGCGACTGTTTCTTTGCCACGTCATCGGGTTGGTTGGAATGGGCCCCCTTTTCGGAAGACGCGGGGTTGCCGCTGTTCTTGCTGCTCCTTTGTTTGGCCGCGGAGGACGACATGCTTCAGCTGAGCGAGGCGCCCTTGACCCTCTCGGACTCGGAAAGCGTCGGAGCGAGATGGAGACTTCGCCGTGGCGCGCTTGGAGGCCGCCCGGGGAGAAGAGCGGCTGGAGCTGGGAGAAGGGGCTGCTTCCCCATTCAATTTCGGCACGGAGAGACCGGGAGGGAAGGCACGGAATTCAGGCGGGCTTCATCTCAGCCCTGCCCAACGGCCAGCGCCGCCTCCCGAGTTCCATCATGCAGGGGTGGGAAGGGGGACTGCCACGCACGCTGATCGAGGAGGAAAAGGATGAGAAATGCGCGGTGGGGTGGGGAGCTGCATTTCCTGCCCCTGGCGCTTTGGCAAAGGTTTGCTTCGGGGTCGGGCAAAGTGGTGTGGAATCTCCCGTCCGTCCGTCCCCCCCCCCCNCCCCCCCCCCCATTAAAAAAACAACAACAACAAACCTTCACCGAAGTTTCTGGAGTGACAAACATGTTCCAGCCTTACAAGTCTCTTCGTTGCCTTGAACGCAGCCCTGGAGGTGTTTATTTGGGGGAAACCCTTCAAATCCAACAATTTTGAACGAATTATATATCGAAGCGAGAACCTAAAGAAGAGGTCCCAGGAGAGTTTTGGAAGTTGAAAATCAACACGGGGTCGGGGGAGGTGGGTAGATGAGCTAACGGAGATTATTTCGTGTAATCAGATATTAGTCCTCTGTTAAAGTTTGGCCCAAATGACTGCTTCTTTTGTTTTGTTTAAATGTTGCTTTTAAGACGAATAAAATGAATATAATTAATATTAGAATTGCAGGCTCCAGGCCTTTTCCCATTGGTACCTAGTCATGCCATAAACAAGCCCTGGTAGCACTTTTTTTGGTCATAAAATTTATTATTTTGCTAATGCATCCTTCTCCATCACCTCACTTTCTTCCTTCTCAAGCCCAACAGATTTTACATACCTTGAGGCTGCACTTGAACCCTGTTGGAATAAGGAAGAAAATGCTAACAATAGTTTTAACTCCAGAACAGTTAAGAGTGTCTTGGGCTTTTCTGATTTGTGGGCTGAGGATAAGATGAAAGTAATGTCAAGGAGACTGGACCCCCCCCCCCCCAAAAAAANCCCCCCCCCCCCCAAAAAATGTGTGGTTTTTGTGCTGTGATTAGTTGCAATTTGGGGAAAGACTTACTCAGCAGGAATAATCGCTTATACAAGGAGTTCTTTGATGAACTGGTACATGTACAGTAAAAAGAAGTCCTGTTAATTTCTGTGGTATGATCTGCTAGTGCAATTAATGGGTTTTCAAGAAAAAGCCCCACCTTTTATACAAGGAGAGAAGAGATCATATATGGCCATGATGGTGAACCTATGGCAGCCATTTGTGCTGGCACGCAAGCCACAGGCAAACTTATTGAGCACGCACGTGCCTCCCAGCTGATTTTCGGCCCATTTAAGGCCTTTTTCGTCCTCCCAGAGGTTTGAGGACAGCTTCTGCAGTTTTTGCAGGCTGAAAAATAGGCCCATTTTGTCGAAATGGGCCTATTTTTCGGTCTGCAAAGGCTGCAGAAGCTGTCCTCAAATCTCTGGGAGGCCAAAAATCAGCTGGGAGGCACAGTGCAGGTAAAGGGGCGGTGGGGGGGGGGGNCGGGGGGGGGGGGGATTGTGCACAAATGTGCAGGGGGTGTGCACATTGCCTTCTGAGTACTGGCACTTGAGCATGTGTGCGGAAGCGCGCACTGCGTGCACAATTTTTGGCACAGGAGCCCGGAAAGATTAGCCACCAGATATATGGAGTATGTACGGGGAAATTGTCTTCCTGAAACTGTAGCTTTGCCTGTCTGCATGTAATACTATTTCATAGGACTACAGTTTAAACATTCTTGGTCATAGGAATAATGATACTTTATAATGGAAAGTGCTGAATCCTAGTCACTCATAAAGGTCAGATTTCAGCAAAACTATAGAGAAGGTCAGATCCAAAGCAGCTTCAGATCTATACTAGAACCAAACTGACACCTTTGCCAAGATTGATGCCAATGTTGGGTGCTTTCCAAGTGCTAGGTTCAAACACCCTCCTGCACTGAGGGCGTAGTTTTGTGCACCCAAGATGGTAAGGCTCTGTTCATACAAAATCTTGTTATTTCAGCATGAAGCAACTGGAATTTTTTGAAATGAATGTGCCTAGTGATGCAATTGATCTTATTACTGGGAAGTTTGGTCTACTTCCCACTCAAACTTGAAGCTGTAAACAATAATGCTTTCAGATATTTTCCATTTGTATCCTAATGTTTTACTATTGTTTTTTCTACTTTTTTCAGAAAAAAAGTTGTAAGGAAGGAAAAGATAGCACAGCTGCACAACAGCTTTTGGCAGGAATTTTAGTTTTTCATGTGGAAGCAGTTGAGTCTTTAATAATATGAAACAAAAACAATTTATAGAATGGAGGGTTTTTTTGTGAAATGATGAGAGTGATACACAGCAATTGCGCAATGAAAAAAAACTAAGCATTTCTTAAACTTATTAAAAACTTTTCACATGTAAACTTTTTTTAAGGAGGGATAAGAATTTGATTCAGTGATCCAGCTGCAAACTGCAATTATAATACTATTGTCATTGCACTCTTTAAGTGGTAACTTTGGTACAATAGAAAAAAAAGGCCAACGTTGCTGCTATTTCCAACTGCTGTGGCAATAAGATTGGTGAATATAGATGTTTCACCAAATACTTCTTTTTCTCTAAAAGCAGAATATGTTGAGTCTGTTCAATTCTTCGCTGCTAAAATGTAAACGTCCCACGTAGTTCCCTCCTCCGCTGCTCATTTCTCAGGTGCCCAACTTATTTCTGAACTTGGACTAGTTTTCCATTTTTAGATAACTGTATTCCTTTCCATTTCCATAGATAATTAATTTTAAATTACCTTGCCCAAATAGACTGACCTGCATAAGAAAATGGGATATAATTCAGATATTATTGAAGGATGAATACAAGAGAATAGAATTCTTTATTGGCCAAGTGTAATTGGACACACAAGGAATTAGTCTTTGGTGCATAAAAATATTATAAATGCAAAATTAAAGGCTGTTCCCAGTGCTGAAGAGAGAAAGATATAATACTACCTGAACTGCATGGCAAACACTTAACTGGGAACTCAATATTGCAGTTCCAAAATATGTCTTTGTTCCTGGAGCCCAGGTATAGTATCCTTAATACAAATGAGCCTCTGAACAATTCTCCATTTATTTATTGAGAAATAAATCCCACTGAGTTTGACCAAACTTATTCTCAGAGATATGCAGAATTAGAAACCTTAGTTTCCAGTGAAGTAGTCAATGATATGGATTCAAATCCCAATGAACTGTGATTGACCTTAGTAAGGGCAGAATTCAAAAAAAAATCTGAATATAAATTTGGAATACTTCTGTGAAAAATGTGTTACTTAGATAATATTTACAGACTTTTACCTTGATCAAGGACTATGACTTTCAAGTTTCGAATTCTAATTTCTAACTTCCCATTTGCTGTTAATGTACCATTACATGGAATCTGATGCATCCGCAAAAGAGTAATTATCCTGGGGTGTCTAGATAGAATGAATACACCAATGGAATCAAAATCTACAGGCAGTGCACAATTTACAACTGACCAAAGTTACAATGGCAATGAAAAAGTGACTTATGACCATTTGTCACATGACTCTTGTAGTCATGTGGTCAAAATTTGGATGCTTACTGACACATGATATGCAGTGTCCCAAGGTTATGTGTCCCAAGGTTATACCTTTTGTGATCTGACAAGTCATTAGGGAAGCCAGATTCAGTTAACATCCATGTTACTAACTTTAACAGCAGTGATTCACATAACAACTGTGGAAACAAAGGTGGTAAAATGGGGCAAAACTCACCAAACCATCTTGCTCGGCAACTGAAATTTTGAGTTCAACTGTGGTCATAAGTCAAGGACTACTTGTGCATATCTCCCTTTGAATAAAAATCTTTGAGCTGTACCATTGGATAGTGCTTAACACTTGTTGCTGAACTGTTTATATATTATGGGCAACATAAAATTTGCAATCAGAATCTTTACAATTTTGATTCCATATGAGCTTTATTGGATCCACAAAGCTCGAACATCAACATAGAAAAAGTGTAATTGGATACCAGGGATCATTCTGGCAGAAGTAAAGGGGAGCTTAAAGGAGCAACCACTTTGTCTTTTAATAAATGGCAGTTACTGGCCACACCTACCATAATTGTTTTATGAATGCACTAATAATATCCTCTCAAATTTCCAAATGTACTCTCTTAAGCAAAAGAATTCCCTTGTAGGATATTTTTATAATTACAGTCCATTTAATGAATTGTATGTTCTACGTGCCAGGACCATGTTAACAATATCTAAGAAAAACTATTTGACAACAGAGAATATGTTTGAAGAAGTCAACAGTAATCTTGCTTTGTCTTTGTGCCTAAACAGAGTGTATTTTTTTTGGCAGCCTGAGGCAGACATTTCCTAAGGGCCTTCCTTCAGCGATATTGCTTTTTTCCATCTGGATATTATGCCCTGCTGCCCTATCTCCTCTCCAGAAGTCAGCTATGTCAAAGAGAAAATGATGTATCCTATACAGCCTTATTCAAATAAGAAATAAACAGCTCACTGACCAATGACACTTAGATTGTATTTGGCCACCTTAGAAGTCAAACCCAATCTCAAATTCTGACAGATAATAGGTATAAAAATAAAGGCTGGGAAAAGGATAATAAAACAGCATTCCTATATCAAATGTTCAGCCTATATGTCCCAGAATCCCCAGGCAGCCTATTGTTGTGTGGGAATTGTGAGAGTAACAGACCTAAAACATTTGAAGCCAGACTGCGCACAGCTGGAAGAAACTAAAAATACTGGGAAATGGCATGCTGAAATCATTTTGTCAGCTGGTAAAAGATGCTTTCAATTCTCTGCTGGTGGGATAACTAAAACAAATATTTTATATTTTATTTGTATTTATAGAACTAAACAAAACCTATATCTTTGTATTGTTAGTAGAGCTTGATGAACTCCAGTCTTCCACAATTACTGTAGCTTCATTTTAAAGATTTTCTGAATAATATATTGAAAAGATAACAGAAATCAGTTATGAATTTCTGATTAAAGTGAAATTTTGTTTGCTTCTGTTTCCTTCTCATTTTTGTCATTGCTCCTATGATAAAATGTAAACAAGGATAAATGTAGATCTGTAAGTAGGGTTGCCAACTACTTTTGCTGCTGGTGATCCTGATCCTGCTGACTTTAGAATAATGCAGAGTTGGAAGTACTGAGCCCTGCCAGGAGAAAAACAGTTGGTATAAGTATATACCCATCACACCGTTCACATTTAGCAACCAGGTTAAATTCATTTCTGCCTTATAAGCAGTAATTTCTCCTATCATGACCATATCTCACTTTGTATATTGATCTTTGTTCTTTAGACTTCTCTCCACTTTTTCAGGATCTTGTCAAATCCACCCAACCAGGATTTCACCTATTTGATCTTCATTTATTTTGCAATTAAACTATATCCATTACTGTCCAGCATAATATGACAAAAGTATCCCAATGTTATTTCTTTTGCACTGCTCACTCATGCATTTGGTCAATTATCATTTATTCAACCCATAATTGAATAAATCTTTCTTGACCCTACCTATTTTATTCCACACCTATGTATTCTATTTCCACTGCATTTAAATTATGGTATGTTTCTTCTACCATAACCAATTTTCACTTCTTTATAAAAGAAACATGATCTTACACACACCCTTAATTTCTTTTATCGAGTATTCATTCCTCACAATAGACTATAGTTGGCAACTGTCAACTGTATTATATGAAGCCATGGCAACTTTTCTCTATTTGGAGAATTACTTTTCACTCTAGACTGAACAATGATATTTCTTCAGCTTCTAAGAGAACTGGGCAAATAGATTTTGTATCTGTGTGGATGTGAGTGTTTAGTCATGGGGAAGAAGAAAAAATAATGACTACTTTGGTATGGGAGTGGCTTGACTTTATAAAACTGGGAAAAGTGTCGCATCCTGCCCTCCTAACAGGTAGAGTCCCATATGATTCAGAGTTGGTTCTCCCAAGAAATGGGGTGGGTCAGTTTAACAAATACAAATATGTACCTTAGTCTCTTCAATATTTAGTAACCTTTAAATCATTAATGGAAGAAACTGCAGCATACATTTTGAAATAGCTTGGCTAGAATTTAAATTTCACGTTGACTTTCAAAATTTTAATCTTTTCAAGCCAATTTTGGGGGCTAAACAAATTGTGATCCACTTCAAGACAGATCATTTGTTACTGTAAAAACTAGTTTTGGGAAGAACTTAAAATATACTTTTTATTATCTGCCATCAAGTTGTTTGATTCCAAGTGATCACATAGATTTACATTGATTTTTTTCTCATGACAATCTGACTCTAACCAGGTCTTCTAATGGTGCACCACATCGGAGTCTATCTAACTTAACTGCTGGTTATCCTCTTCTCTTTCCTTCAACCTTTCCAACATCAGAGCCTTTTCCAGAGAATTGAGTCTTCATGTGTCCAAATTAGGATAATTTGAGTCTGGTCATTTTTGCCTCCAATGAGAGCTCCGTTAATGATTCATTTTCTTGCCTGTCCACAGTATTCTCAGGCGTCTTCTCCAACACCAACTTTCAAAATTGTCAATACTTTCTTACTTGTTCCATAGTGTCTCACAGTAAAACAGCATTGCTAAATAAAATTAATATGTAACTGTATATTGTTCACTTTATTTTCCATAACAATTATGTCTCCAATAACTACCATGTAGATCACAAGACAGCATTCCTTTATAATTGTTACCTCCAACTGCTTTTCAGTTGCCTTTGAAAATGGAAATTTCCCCTCATGTCAAGGTTTGTAAAATGCCCCAAGGGATGATACCCACCAAATGAAGGAACAAAGCCAGTTTTAAGGCAAACCCTTCCATGAATTTGTCTAATTAATCTCCAGCCCAAGTCTCTTTAGCTATTGTGGACATGTTGGAGATAACATCCCCCCCCCCAAAAAAAAAAATAACAAGAAAAATCCAGTTGCCACTTGAAAAAGCCCCTTTGGGACAACGAAGACCTGCATGACTGAGAATCTCCACCGGCTCCGAACCTGATGTTTCAGGGAGGCTGAATGAAACCCAGTGCAAAGCCATTTAAATTTAGCACTCTGAGGCGAATAATTTACTCGTGAGAATTTCGTGACTCTTGCCTTCTTTTCGCTTCTCTTCGACGAACCCCCCCTCCTGCTCCCATCTTCCACCGTCAACGAGAAGCTATTTTATCACATACAGGTGGACAACTCACGCAGGCAAGTATTGTGACAAAGTCGGGGCGGAATCGACAATCTACGTTCCCGCAGCAACGTAAACCGACCGCCTGAGAGGGCAGGAAAGGACCTTGTTTTGGGCCCGGCGCTGGCGCGCTCAACCCCAGGAGCCTCCAGAGGAGGCAACCTCCGAGCCGAGCAAGGAGGGAGAACTGGGGACACCCGCTCGCTTCCGTAAACATCGCTCAGCCCCGCCCCTCCAGCCGGGAGAGAGTATTCGTACCCAGGGGAAAGGGGAGCAAGGCTCCTGTCATGGAAGGACGGATTTGCCTCCTCTTTTGGGGGGGAAAAGTACCGGCCAGCCGGCTTCGACCTGTCCGGGCTAAAACCTGTCGCTTCGCACTCCGACTGTCGTTTCCCTTGCGACAGCACAACCACTTCTATGCCTTGCTTTGCAAAGAGAGGGGGGGGGAGAGGAGTGCCTCTTCACCCTCGCAGGTCGCAGCTGCTAATAGACGGCCGAAGACAAACGGGGGAGGTGGATGGAGAGTTAAAGCCCGAGTGACACCAGCTGAGGGGCAGCCAAGGCAGAACCGGTGAGGGGGAACCGAGGACTCCTCTGCTTGGAAAGGGCTATCTTGCGGTGAGTGGCTCTCGGCTTGCCTTCCTCCTCCTCTTCTTGAGAAAGAAGCGCACCGCCCCAACCCCGAGAATCATACCGAGGATTGAACCCCGGGTTTTGCCTCGGGAAAGCCCCCCTTTTATAAAGGCTCGCTTGCATTGCGGGAGAAGAAGCCGGGAAAGCGGGGCGGGTGGGTGTCATTCCGGCCGGATCCTGACGAGAAGCAAAGCCCGCGTCGGACTCTGCGGTTCGGATTGCAAACAATGGCTGATGGCTTACGCCGCTTGTCGCACATGTTGGCTTGTTTAGCCCTCCCTGGTTAAACAAACATTAGGCTCGGTCTCAAGGTGACTCCTCTCGTCTCTCTCGACCACAAAGCGCGCTTCTGAGGTCGGGCAAAGCTGAGGTGGGGGGCGGTAAGCAGCAATAATTCCCTTTTGGGGGGACGTGGGGGGGAGGAATCTGTCGACAACCCAAATTATTTTGTCCTTTCCGGGCCTCCCCCCCCTTTTTTTTTTTAATAAACGATCCCCCCCCCCTCCCCTTCCCCGTTACTTTTCGGATGCGGTTAAAGATCCGGAAGCGTTGAGAGAAATTGCAGAGATCGTGAAGGCGAGAAGCGATCTGTTGTTCGGAGATTTTCCTTGGAAACGCTGGTTTTGTTTGGACCGGAGGGTGCCAGGAGGCTTGAGCCGCTGAGCCGGCGCCAAAAATACATCTGCGGGGAAGGGAATCGGCCGAACCGAGGAGGAGCTGCTGTTTTCGCCCTCCGAGGAAGGGCGTCGGGTTACTCATTTGCTCTTGCAAATCTGGGACGGTACAGCGAGTCGGCCGAGGACGCTGCTCTCGTCTTGACTGCTAGTCGAGGTAGTCCTCGACTTACGAGCACAACGGAGCCCAGGATTTATGTTGCTGAGTGAAACCTTTTGCGACCTTTTTTTGCCACGGTTCAGTGACTCTCTGCAGTTGTTAACTTGGTGAGGTGGTTGTTAAGTGAATCTGGCTCCCCCATTGACTTGGCTTGTCAGGAGGTCGCAAAAGGTGATCACAATGACTCCAGGACGCTGCAACCATCGTAAATATGAGTCAGTTGCCAGGTGAATATTGTTCATAGGGATGCTGCCGCTGTCATAAGTGTGAAAAAAAAAATCATAAGTCACTGTTTTCAATGCTGTTGTAACTTCCATTGGTCATTAAATGGACAGTTGTAAGTCAAGGATTATCTGTCCGTCCTCTTACTCTGCCCATTGCATTTAGGCTTATGGAAATAAAGTCTCAGGTGCGACCACCAGAAAAATCTGGGTCACCACTACATAGGAGCCTACATAGGAAAGAGTTCTGTATGTTGGCATTGCATTTTTATTATTATTTTAGTCAATTTCCTTATAACTACATTTGAAAATTAAAAAGCAAAACTTCTATATGGCAGCTGTCTAGATTTCTCCAGTTTAGATCAGGTAGCATATGGTTCAGATGTTCATAAACATTATTGTACTTAAATCATCTTAATTAACAGTGTTGGTTTTTCCCCTAATTTGACAAATAGAAAATTACTTAAATGTTTCTAAATGTACATTAAAATCAATCATAATTAACTGTCAAATCATAAGATGTCTATTAGCACAGAATACACTGTAACACTTGCACATCTCATCATTTCTATTTCTGCACAGATTCTCTTGATTTTTCAGGATTTTTCCATGAGATCATGTGAAACCACCTTCAAATCACAGCACACATTTGCCAGCATTCAATGAGGCTTCTTAGTCATGAGTCCTTTTGATCCCATTGCAGTACTAAAACATAATTTGAAACTGGATCTTTACATGGAACCTATATGAAATCATCAAGAAATAATTCATGTTTGTCAGGTCCATACAATTGGACAATCATGGATCTCACCACTTTTGGCTCTAACATGACACAAAAATTGGATTGGGGAAGAGATAATTTGATTTTGCATAATTTTTAAAGCGAGTCACATGAAATCATTCGAAAGTCACAGAACACTTTTGTCTATACACAGTGAATTATCACAATATATCTATTCAACTGATTGGATACTTAGATTCAAGGAATGAATCTGTGTCATTTTATTTTACCTTGGCTCCAGTTGAAATAATTGTCAAAACACTGATCACAGATTTCTGCATGAAGCTAAACATCAAAACTACAGATCTGAGGATCTGGGACATGATGCAACAAACTTCTGTTTGAAACACGAATCGTCCTGAATATTCATGATTTTTACACACTGTGTCTGAAACCTAAAGTGATTAAATTGTTTCTACTAAATAGGCAAAAAAAATCACAAAACTAATAATTTTTGGCTCCAGTGTGTTACAAAAACAAAAAGAATGTACTTTCTTTACATTTTACCTCGCGATAACTCACTTATAAAATTCAAACAGGCAAAATTAATCTGGAAGTAAACCTATAGAGGACAGTTGAACAATATTTGTAGCTCAGGTAGAACTGTAGACTCTTTGGTGCTCTCTGAGCATGACTGTTTGTTTGCAGATGTTTCGTTATTCAATAAGAAAACAACCAAGGTCAGAGAGTAATAAAGATGCCACAATACAGAGAACATACCATCCACAATAGTGATGAATCTATCTATCTATCTATCTATCTATCTATCTATCTATCTATCTATCTATCTATCTATCTATCTATGATATTCTATGAGTAGATACAAAAATCCAAGGGAAGTGCATAAAAGTGATGACAGGTATAAGAAATATTTCCTACAAATTCTCAGAAATGATAACACCTGCACCATGATAGGAAAGGAAAATTATATTTAATAAATGACTCACTTTAAAGTAATGGCAGAGTAGTCTGTCTGTCTACTGTGACACTTCAATGCAGATGAATTAGAGATGGAAGTCAGAAATGCTCACCATCTTTCCTCACTAACCCCTTTGACTTAAGTTCTGTGAATTCTAACTTTGCAGTATTTTAAGAATCCTAACATTGATAGAATTGTAGTACAACCATATTTTTTCACTAATATATTTTCTTAAGTTTTATTTTATATAGGTGTGCAATAACATTGCCACCAATTTGTTCAATACCGGGAAAGAAACCTCCAGGCAGAAGACTTGCATTAAATAAACCTGCAATAAATATGGATGATTAAATGAATAATATTTTCTTGAGGCAGGGGGAGAGACTGCATTCTGAAGACTTCTGTAAATTCTGTAAGCTTTTATCTCTTCATCTTAATAATGGACTATAATTTAACTGAGATGCACTTTCTCTCTTCCCTTTGGGGAAATTCACTTTAGTTTTAAAGGAGTAACTTAAATGTGGAAAGCAATATTCTGAGAGAGTTCAAGCTGCTACTTCATAGACTAGCATTTAGCCTTTTAAATGAAGAATAAGCTAGGTGTGAAATACAGATACTGCGGGAGGGGGAAGAAGAGAGTCCATTTATGAATTTTCCAGGTCACGTTTGTCTTAGTCTTAAAGAAAATGCTAGGAGAGCTGAAGCATTTAGTCAAAATGCAAGGGTAGGAAAGAACAATAGGTTGAAAGGTCACTAAAGCACTCATAATTCTTGGTAAAAATTATGCAATCTAAATGATTAGCTAATGCTGGAGTCTATGCAGAACCTACCTGTATAAGTATTTATTCTCCTCCACTTGATCTCTGAAGAGAGTTGTCTGCTCCTTTCCTACTTGCGTGCAGGGAGAAAACAAAAGAAAAAGGTTGCTGCTCCAAAGACTGAATTTAGCTCACAGCAGGAGAAAAATGAGTTTCTGTCTTCTGGATTAATGTTTGCAATAAGTCATACACAAAATGAAATGCCCACAGAGTCTGATTTACAAACATCAGTAGGGTTATTGGATAGGGTGCACGTGTATTGTCTCTTCTCAAGAAACAGATCTACTTAAATGAAACACCACTGATAAAATCAAATTCAATTCTCACCTAATGTTACATTATGGCGTTTGCTGTTAACAAAAGTTCATTAAACCTATTAAACCACTTAATTATCTATACCCCTGCAATTAATACAGTAAGTGTTGCTGCTCAGCTTCCATTCATTGGAGATCGAAAATGTGAATGTTGCTATACTTTTGAATATAGTTGCTATGTTTCTGAGTTAAAAACAAAAAGATGTGTTTATAATATCTGCTAATTCCCCCCCACATGCACACACACAAAATGTAAATTTTCCACTGAAGCCATATAGAGCCATAGTCATGCTGTCTTATTTACTCTGATTGATATATTCTCTTATCTTCTATATTCTCTTCTGAAAAGAGAAATACAACAAACAGTCCAAGAATTTCTAAGTAAAGTATTGTACTATCACTGAAGTTGGTCAGCACTGATTCTCTTGTGTGCAAGGAAAAAAATCTCATATCCCTTAAATGATTGATTCCCACTATGAGATACTAAATGAGCCACTTTCCTATTTTAATTTTCTGCTTCTTCAAAGATTTATACTCCAGCCTTGTCTTAGTGTGGAGTGCAAATGGGTTAGCTTTCAACTCCTTGTTGGCAGAAGCTAAGAATTATTAGAAGCATCAACCTGGGAAAAATGAAACATTTTTAGTAATTAAAAAAAAATGAAAGCAGCCACTACATGATCTACTTTTGTGAGTAGAATTATACAACTGGAACATTGCATGACTCTCCATAATCCCAGGTTTTCATTAGGGTTTTGGTAAGTTCATGCATGAGTTATTGTTATGTTTGCCCTTGCCACGCTACGAAATTGCTCAAAAATGAAATTGTAGGAGTTTGACAACTATGTAAATGTTGACCGTAATGGAGAATGAAGAATCTAAACAGCAATGCAAACTCCATTTTATTTCATTTTTTCTGTCCCAGGTAGGCACAATCGGGTGGGATTCAAATTTTTTAACCGATTCTGTGGGCAAGGTTTAGTTGGTGGGCATGGCTTGGTGGTCATGTGACTGGCTGGGTGTGGTCAACTTAACATCACTCACATCGAGGCACGCATCTCCTCACCTGGCCTCTCATGACTGTGAGGATGCTACAACAGTCATAAGTGTGAAAAATGGTCATAAATCACTTTTTTCAGTGCCACTGTAACTTGAATGGTCACGCCACACAAGCAAAGTACCAGCAAAGGAGGGGAAAAAAACTCCAGAGAAGTTCCTGAGACAGGAAGTCTAGTCCTGCCAAGAATGTAATGTAAAGGTTAATGGAGAGACAGTTTCTGTAAGCAACACCAGAATGTTTCCTTCCTGCCTTCCTTACAGGATTAGGCCAGTAATTTCTTCTAACAACAGGTTCTCCGAACTGCTTAAAATGTTAACAACTGGTTCTAGTGAATAGATGCGAACCTATAGAATCCCACTCCTGGGCACAATACATACTGATATTTTGGCAACATGCTAGACAAAGATATTGGTTTTACTCAAATGTCTTCTTTTCTGTGTCCCAGTCTGCAGATCTGCAACATAGTTCTTAAATGATCTTCAGAATACGTGTTGAAAGTGTAACTGCCAATGAACTACATCAAATCCCATATAGGGAGCAACTGTTAAACAGGTAAGGATTGACTAGGATAGGAAAATCCAAAAGTAGTGGAGTAAACATAGTAAGCAGGGTGTTAATAGGTTGTATATATGCATTTTATTTTTAAGATTCTTTGAAGCATTTCAATACTTTCTCACATTTTCTTATCCAGTGTAATTTGTAATGAAGCTTATTTTCCATCCAAAATAAGGCTGTGGATTTCTATTTTAAGTTCTGCTTTTATTTGTTGTGTATGCACGTACTATATAGTTGCACTTAGGACAGATAGATTTGCTATGTCCTTTTCAGAGGAGTAAATGAAGTGTGTCGAGGTCTTCATATTTACTTTTATTTATTGCCTTTTCCTATCAGGCTAATAGTAGTAGCTTTCCAGTTCCCCAAGATAGCATAAAATGTGCAGACTGCAACTTTATCCACTCCACAATCCTGTCCACTCCAGTGATGCATGGATTCTATCACTCGATTTCTGGTTGGTTGCATGCATCTATATTTCGTTGCATACCTACTGACTGTCCTTAATTTTCTGAGACCTACATGTTTTTCACATGGTCCTGCAGCAAAAAGTTACAATGAAAACCTTACACCAAAATATCTGAACATCAAAAATTTTCTACCAGCAAGCTCGTTCCATTTTTTTCAGTTTCTTATTGATTTAATTTGGCTTTTGTCAGCATGCTCATTTAATGTCTGCTTTATCAATGGAAGGGTTGTATTATGAACTATTAACAGTCAGTTAAGGGCAAATCTCTTTCATAATGTGAAATGACAAATTAACAACATTATCCAAATGCTTCCTATTTGCAATTTAGGGCTGGTGAAACCTTAGAAATGTATTATTTGTTTAAGCAGTGGAAGAAACAGAGGAGAGAGAATAGTGAATGAGTCTAACTCACTTTAGTAAATTTCTTAAGTATGCAACTTGAAGAATAAATTAAAAAAATATTTCTTTTTCATGCTTTGTATCTATATTCTGAGTAAGCTGATAAGAAAACTATTTGCAGCTACTACTACCCTTCCTTGCTTCTGAATGTGATATAAAATCAGCATTTAGCTAGGTGGCTTGGCTTGATCTGTGTAAAGATCATCCCTTTAAGTTTGAGAATCAGAATATATCCTGGGAATAACAGCACACAAAATAACAATATCCTCCTCTCTGCTATATATCAGTAAGTGGTTAATTGGTCTTTAGTGTATCTGGGTTCTGCATTGATGTACAATGTATACTCTGTCTGCACTGTATGCACAAACATCTTTGATGTGTGCGTTTTTAAAAAAA